>JANTPZ010084010.1:0-12223 GCA_025593235.1 Vachellia pachyceras
TTCTTCTTTTGCATCAATGGACCAGAGATTATGTCTAAATTGGCGGGGGAGAGTGAGAGCAATCTCAGGAAAGCATTTGAAGAAGCTGAGAAGAATGCGCCATCCATCATCTTTATTGATGAGATTGATTCTATTGCACCCAAGAGAGAGAAGACACATGGTGAAGTTGAAAGGAGGATTGTTTCACAACTTTTGACTCTCATGGATGGATTAAAATCTCGGTCTCATGTTATTGTTATTGGTGCTACAAATCGTCCTAACAGCATTGATCCGGCTTTGAGAAGGTTTGGTAGATTTGATAGGGAAATTGATATTGGTGTTCCTGATGAAGTTGGGCGACTTGAAGTTCTTCGCATTCATACCAAAAATATGAAGCTTTCTGATGATGTAAGTTGAGCATTACTTAATTGTGATTGGTAGATTTTTTTGCTTGTTTTAAGCTTAATGCATGTGGTTCCATTTATGATTGAAACCTTCAGTAGCTACCGATGGAATTTACTCCACCCAAACCCCCCCTAATTTCTGGCCAAAATGCAATTTAGTGATTTACTATTGAATATGCTAATTTATCTGTTGTACTGTCTAGTGACCCCTAACATTTGTCTAAACCTTTGTGATTTTCCTACTATAGGTTGATTTGGAGAAAATTGCAAAGGATACTCACGGTTATGTTGGTGCTGACCTTGCGGCTCTTTGCACTGAAGCTGCTCTGCAATGCATTAGGGAGAAGATGGATGTCATTGACTTGGAAGATGAGACCATTGATGCTGAAGTACTGAACTCTATGGCAGTTACAAATGAGCATTTCCATACTGCTCTGGGAACGAGCAATCCATCAGCTCTACGTGAAACTGTTAGTATATTATTCCTATTTTAAATTTAGATTACCTTTAGGTTGGTGAGGCTGTCTGTTGGGAACTTGTTCTCTGATTGTGCTTCGTCTGCAGGTTGTTGAGGTGCCTAATGTCAGTTGGGATGACATTGGAGGCCTTGAGAATGTCAAGCGCGAGCTGCAAGAGGTGATACATTTGTGTCATGATCAATTAAAGCTCATTACTTATTTCCTTATTAATTCAATATGTTATTGTATATGCCTTTGTGGACACAGACTGTTCAATATCCTGTGGAGCACCCAGAGAAATTTGAGAAATTCGGCATGTCACCATCAAAAGGAGTCCTCTTCTATGGCCCTCCAGGATGTGGAAAGACTTTGTTGGCCAAAGCAATTGCTAATGAATGCCAAGCGAACTTCATCAGTGTGAAAGGTCCTGAATTACTTACAATGTGGTTTGGTGAAAGTGAAGCCAATGTTCGAGAAATTTTTGACAAGGCTAGACAATCTGCTCCATGTGTTCTCTTCTTTGATGAGCTTGATTCCATTGCTACTCAGGTTGGTTTTTGTCATATCACAGTTCTAGTGTTCTTTCTTTTGAGTTGTGCCTTTTATTCCAAAAAGCGCAATTTAGCTATCAACTCATGATTACATCATTTAATTGCCATGCATGTTTGGGAAAATCCAGATCATCCCTCTATCTCCCATCTGAGATCATCTCTGCATCTCTCTGAATTGTTAATCTAAGCTAATATTTGAATTTTTTCAATGTTTCAGAGAGGAAGCAGTGTTGGGGATGCTGGTGGTGCTGCTGACAGAGTTCTCAATCAACTCCTGACTGAAATGGATGGCATGTCTGCAAAGAAGACGGTGTTCATTATTGGGGCAACTAATAGACCTGATATCATTGACCCAGCACTCCTTCGGCCAGGTCGCCTGGATCAGTTGATCTATATCCCTCTTCCTGATGAGGATTCCCGTCATCAAATCTTCAAGGCCTGCTTGAGGAAGTCACCTGTCTCAAAAGATGTTGATCTGAGAGCACTAGCTAAGTATACTCAGGGTTTCAGTGGTGCTGATATTACAGAAATATGCCAGAGAGCTTGCAAATATGCTATAAGAGAAAACATAGAAAAGGTATGCTTTTGCGTTAGGTTGTTTGATGGATAGAAATCTCTTTCAGTGAAGGTTATTGAGCATGAAACATTTATGATAACAATCTAGTTTCAATGTTTTGATTTGTTCCTGGTATTTTAAGTTACTAACTTGGTTTGTCTTTTATAATTCAGGATATAGAGCGAGAGAGGAGGAGAAGTGAGAACCCCGGGGCCATGGATGAAGACGTTAACGAAGAAGTAGCAGAGATTAAGGCTGCCCATTTTGAAGAGTCCATGAAGTTTGCCCGTAGGAGTGTTAGTGATGCCGACATCCGTAAATATCAAGCATTTGCTCAAACCTTACAGCAATCCAGAGGTTTTGGAAGTGAATTCAGGTTTCCAGAGACTGGAACGAGGGCTGCTGGGTCTGACCTCTTTGCCACTTCTGCTGGTGCAGCCGATGATGATGATTTGTATAATTAAGTTATACGCACAATGTGTTTTTAAGTCGCATATCTAGCTTGGGACAGACACATTTCTTAGACCCTTGTTTCAAAGGGATAACTTATTCAAGTGGTGTTGCCTGTTTTACTTTTAACATACTCAAATCGTTTCAAACCATTACAAGATTTCCTTTATATAGATATTGTGTGATCTGGTCATGAATGAAGTTATCACTGTGATAGGATACCATGGAATTAGGGAAACGGTTATGACGGTTTTTTTTTGGATGAAATTATAACGGTTTAGTTTAATTATTAGGTAGTGGGTCACTTTGTGGAGTCTGGGTTAGCAAGAAAATAGGAGCATTAAGCTTTCATGGGTCAGTGGTTTCCTAAAATGTAGGGAATTGTATTTCAGATTGTTATAAATAGCATGACCACTGTAATTTAGGAGGAGAGATATATGAATATTGTTTGTTCTTTTTTGGAGATACTCTTGGGCTATTGAGAGAAGTAGCAATGAGATCCTTGCTGACTCTTTTATCTCAGTAGAGTTTTATCAGTTTCATTTCTTTTCCATTAACGTTACTGACATCATTGTCGAATAGCGTCAAAATAATATAAAACTAGATTTTGCAGTAAAGTGCAATCTAGATCGTCTCCCAATGAACTAACGTGATAATCACTTAAATTATAAACAAATCACTTAAAAACACTAAAAATGGGGGTTTATGAACTAAAGGTAAAAGAGGCTACTAGCTAGTAAACAAAGCAAATTGATAAAAGATAAGAATTTATAATAGCAATGCAATTAACTACAAGTTTTCCCCTTAGGATGTAATGGTCCTTATCCAGATTAAAGATTTAATTCCTTTGATTGAAATTCCTTGCAAAAATTCCAAACTCAAATCCTTGAATTATCATTCAAGTTTTATGCTCTTGTTTAAATCAAAGTTCAATGACATCTCAGTTAAACTTCAATTTAAACATAAGCCAAAATTAATCCTGAATTTTAAAAAGGCAAAGAAAATCAATCGATCTTCTCCTTTAATTTCCCTCTCAAACTTTCAATCAATCGATTTAAAAGTTTATGACATCTCAATATTCCACATCTGAAAAATATAAACTTGCACAAATTAAGCTTTAATAGAGAGGAATTGTTGGAACTTCAAATCTGAAATTTCAAAAGCCTACTTATTCAAGTTGTAAATCTACAACCATAAATTTTCAACGCAAATCCTCAAAGAACATTCCACATGTTATATTTAAATCTGAATATACATTAAGCATAAAGAGTTTATGTAAAAGAGGGTCAAAAGAAAGGAAAATTAAATAAGAATCTCAACCAAAAGAGTTTCTACTAGAAGTCTTGGACTCGCATCACAAATCTAAGGTCCAAACTAATAGCTAATTACAGATCAAATCAGAAACTGATGACAGAGGATAAAATTACAACTTTACTGATCATGCAGAACAAAGGGACGCTGCTGGAAGCAAAGAAGAAGGTTGAAGTCTGTGTTCGTTCTCAGCGTCCTCTCTTCGTGCGTCTCGTCCTCCGCGTTCTGTTTTGCTTTTCTCTGCGTTCTCTTCCTCTCGCCTGTCTCTCGCGCTCCTGTTTCTCCTCTCTTTATATTTTTCTGTTCTGTTCCCTGTTCACAGCGTCACCTGCGTTCTCTTTCGCCTCAGTTTTTCTGCTCAGCATTCGCTCTTGCGTCTCGTGCTCAGCGTCGTTCGTTCTCAGCGTTGCTGCGTGCTGTTCCTCGGCGATTTCTCTTCTGCGTTCTGTTCTGTTGCCTCGTTCCTGTGCCTTCTCCGTTGCTATCCCCCTCGCGTGCGTGCGTTGTTCTTGATTAAAAAAACTGTCTCCCAGCGTCTGCACGTTCTCTGCCCATTTTCTCTTTTTATTTTCTTTTTTTTATCTTAAAATTTGAATATGAAAACTGACGCTCAATTCTTCAGACTTGCACAAGATTTGGTCAAATCCCCTCTGCCATGTCTCCACCAATAATATAAAACAAAATAATAATTAAACTACTCTTAATTTCCCTAAAAATATTAATATTTTCACTGAGGAGAAAAAATTAAAATAATAATTTTAATTAATTTCAGCCCAAACAATCTCCGCAAAGCAATCTTCAATTTATCTCTCCAAATCTGCACAAGATAAAAAAAATAATCAATGACCCTTTGTGCATAAAAAATATTAAATGAAGATTTCATCATAAATTTCTAAGATTTATTCAATTAATTTACATAAGTGTAAAATGGTGAATAAAATAAAATATAATCTAAACAAGCTCAATTAGCCATAATTTATCATTAAAAAAATTAAATGAAGAGGATAAAAATATATAAAACTGTGATTTATCAGTTACAAAACAGCAAGCAAGAGCTTACCAATTTGGTATCAGGGCTGCGTTCTAATTAGTATGGTGACGACTCGCTCTTCCGCATGCAATAATCCGGTGGTGGCAGACCCATTGGCAGCCATTGCTGCAAAGCTTGATGTCTTAGGGCTTGTTTGGAAATCAGGTTTAAAACCTAGGTTTCACAGATTCCGAGATAAAAACTAGATTTTGAAAAGTGATTTATGTTTGGAAAATTATAGCTTTTACGGATTCCGAGGCAAAAAGTGGGTAGGAAAGAGGAAAGTAAGAAAGAGAAAGAGAGAAAAAGTAGGAAAGAGAAAAGAAGAAAAAGTAGGAAAGTGAAAGTAGGAAAGAGAAAACCTAAATTTAAAACCTAGATTTTAACAATCAAGTTGCCAAACGAGTCTGACGAATTACGTGATAAGGTTAAAGGATCTATACGAGATTTTTTTAATATAATTATGTAATATTTGATATTCAAAGAAACATTTTATAATGGGGGAAAAGTCAAAACTGAGAATTAACATTTCACAGAGGAAAGCTAATCATTATGGAAAATTAGGATCTCTCGTTCATTAAATTAAATTATTATTTTTTCAACGTTTGGTTGATCCTTTTGATTATGACCTCAAGCTGTCACCTCCGCCTTGTCTTTTCCATGTTCTACCCTACCAGGTTTTGACTCACCACTCGCATCCTTTTAACCACTTATCTTTTGGAAAGATAAGGCTTCAACTTTCAACACCATGAAGTTTTAAAAATAATTACAAGAACTTCTTTTTTCCCCTCTTCAAACAATCCTCACAAGTATATTTTTTTTTTTCTTGCTGCCCCTTTATCTCAGTAGAGTTTTATCAGTTTCGTTTCTTTTCCGTTAACGTTACAGAACAGCAACCAGGAGCTTACCACACTGTTTTGGATTGCTACAAACTTGGTCAACACCTTGACTATATATGACTTGAGCGTGTAATAAATATTTGTGTATGCTCCTTCGGGGGTATACATGCGATGTCCCAAGTTCTTCTGTCAAGGGCATAATATTTAAAAATGTTTTAAGAAAACGCCTAAAAAGTTGTATCTTTGTTAAAAAAATCGAATTAGTAAGCTGAGATGTAATTAGTTTTGCCAACGCTGGTGGTACCTGAGGGAAATAGTTGGCACTTCTTCAAACGTTTGGCCAATGTCTCAAACAACAAATATGCATTAAAATAAACAATTCACACCCTCATAATGATGTTCAAAACTGTAATGGGTAACATACATGTATATATATATCACAAATAATAGGGAAAGGAAACAAGGACCATAATTGGTATTCATGATCGTGAAAAACCATGTTCAAACACTATCCAATCCCCCACCTTTTTTCAACACAGCCCCAAAGAAGTCAGGGTGTTTTTGGATGCATTCCTGAGCAGTCTCCAGAATTCAGTGCCTTGTAGTTCACAAATCTACTTGGAGCTGAGTTACGTTTGGACCCTTTAGGCAAGCAACTCCTCACTTGTTTCTCATGGAAAACTTTTTGTTTGTGATTCAACTCCGGCTTCATATAGGTCTCTGCTTCTGATAAAACTAAGGGTCTCGTGACTGTACTTGGAGCACTAGGTGGAATAACCCTCCCCGCCATGGCCATATCTAGAGACATGAGAGAAACAAGGAGGTAAAGAGCCAAGAAACAGAACTTTGTAGTGGTATACATCGAAGCCTCTGAACTTTGAAGCCTCCGGTTGTATCAGAATGTGGAGAAAGGGAGGTTTTATGGTCGATGGCTGTGAGGGCTTTTGGGAAACAAAGTTTCTTAAATAGGCTCGTGAGTAGCTGATAAAGGCAGAAGATATTCATGCTCAGCTTTTTTCCCTCTGTGCAGCAGTAAATCAAGATATCCGTGAGGAATTTATGTTATTGCACACTGTCAAATTTATTCACTTGTCTTCTTAGCACTATCTTTTCTCTTAATTAGTGTAAATGACCTGCCTTTAGCTAGATTAGAGATACTGTGAAGTCTCTTTTCATCTCACGTGTCGTCTTCACAGCTGTTGATAAACTATTATCAGAATTTAATGCTATTAATTTAGCTGTTACGACGAGAAAATAAGCCTCATGAATCTAATGTTCTCTTTTGTACTGCCTCCTAACTCCAAACATAAACATGATGATTCTCTTCATTTCGCCGACTTTTTCCCTCGCTTGCCATTTCAAAGTTTGGTCTGAAATTAATGCAGACGCTGACAGTAGTTACTACACAAAACTCCAGAAATTTAAAAGGGAAGGGAATGTAATTCAGATTTGCACCAGAGCTATGTCCAGAACCTTAAAGATAGTAGAGCGAATCGGTGCAAGAGTTCATAAAACGAGCCAACTTCAAAACCTATGAATTGCAGCCTCATTAAATTCTTTTAGTGAATTCCGCTTCTGTCATAATATTGGGTTCGTTACTGATATTGATTATACGAATGAGAAAACACGCATGCGCTTCGAAACAGCAGGAAAGAAAATTTACTCTGCTCACGTGAAACCTCACCACTTAAAACCTGAGAGCTCAGAGGGAAGTAGAGATCTGCCCAGAAAATATTCTTAACTAGATTTATCGTGTTGGCTGATTGGTGGGAAATTTTACAGATATTGCTTTTATTGCATAGCCATAGGTTCGAAAACAAGGGATTGTTTGGAAACCAGGTTTGAAACCTAGGTTTCACAGAATCCGAGGTAAAAACTAGATTTTGAAAAGTAATTTATGTTTGGGAAGATATAGGTTTTACGGATTCTGAGGCAAAAAAGTGGGTAGGAAAGAGGAAAGTAAGAAAGAGAAAGAGAGAAAGTAGAAAAAAGAAAAGAGGAAAAAGTAGGAAAGAGAAAAGAGGAAAGAGAAAATCTAAGTTTCAAACTTAGATTTGTAACCTAGGTTTTGCAAAATCAAATCCCAAACGAACCCTAAATAAGCTTGATTGAAGTGTTTTGAGAAAGAATGACCTTTTGGGAGTTCAATTTCAGAATGCTGAAAGATGAAGACAGTAGAAAATTTCGTTATTTTCTTGCAAGTGGTATATTTTAATATTCTTTCACTCTTATATTAATATTTTCATTCTATACTGTTGTATTCAGATTTTTAATATTTTTACATGTGGCAACATACCATTACCAATATACATATAATCAAACATGTAGTAAATATTTCTTTAATTTTATATATTTTTAAGGAAAAAACAGTCTATTTATATAGACAAGGCAAGTCATAATAATAAGTAACATATCAATCATCAATATATAGTATAAATCCCATAATAAATCATAACATTTATAAACTATGAGTATGATTTTTAAGTATTTTTCTCAGGTGGTAGGGTACCTATGACAAAATCTGTAATGGGGAGGTAGTTATGCATTTAGTTAAAAGTTAGATCTTTATCAGAATGAAGAGAGTAAATCCTTTGAAATAAGAGCAATCGAGTGAAGATGAGGATAAGGTAGGGTGGTTAGGGAGGTTGGCCAGGTGATAGACAGGAAAGGATCGTTGAGAGAGAGAGAAATCTTAATGGAGCTCTTAGTGCACCCGACTTCACCTCTCTCTTTCTCAAACAGTAAGATTATGTGTTTCCTTCATTTCCCCTTTAATTTTCGCTCTACTCGCTCTTGCTTGTACATATTCTCATTTAAACTTCATTAATCTACTGGTTAAACGCACCGATCTGCCGAGAGACCTCTGAGAGGAGGCCCTATTAATGATCCCGACGGCTTCTTGGTAGGTTTGGTGTTCATAATTCGGTTCGGTGGAACCACCGTGCCGACCGATTGCTTACTTTTATGGCGGAAGGTTTTTATCATGATAGATATGGTTCGTTTGCCTCATTTATGCTACATTGAAAAGAAATCCCCAAAAGTCTTGGTTGAAACATGTCTCTTGATAGGTTTTGTCTACTTGGATGATAATGCCATTGCTATCGTAAACGACTCTTTAATTCTTCTGGTAAAGATTAGGTCTTCTATGGTTTCGATTGTATTGGAGTTGTGGCTTCCACCCAAGAAATTGAGCTCCCAGAATCTTCCAAGCGTTCTGAAATGGAGTCATCTGTGTTCTCATTTCTGTATAATAGCTTACTACTGTATTTTGGAGTCTCATTTTATATCTTTGTATAGATGTGAAGTCACAATTGCAAGGAAGGAAAAATCCCACTATTACATGTTCACTACCTGAAACAGCGGCGTCAGTGGCGGTCACTGCAACTCTTGTTGGTGCAGCAGTTACTCTTCTTGTGAAAAGAACAAAGCCTTCTGAAACCAAAGAGGTCAGTGATTCTTCATCTTTCCTTTCAGTGCTACTATGAAACTGGGATAAATTGCTCCCTTTCATGCGGCAACTGTTTGTCTAAAGAAAGCTATTGTCGAACAGATTCAATTCAGAGCATGCGAAGATTGTGCCGGTTCTGGCATATGCTCAGAATGCAATGGGGAAGGATTTGTGCTCAAGAAACTCTCTGAGGAAAATGCTGAGAGGGCAAGAAAGCTTTCCAAGAATATGGCCACTCGATTCACAGCCGGGTACTATTTTTTATTTCTCTCCAATTCATTCCTTTCATCTCAAGTTTTT
Source organism: Vachellia pachyceras (assembly GCA_025593235.1). NCBI lineage: Eukaryota > Viridiplantae > Streptophyta > Magnoliopsida > Fabales > Fabaceae > Vachellia > Vachellia pachyceras. The sequence continues at coordinate 9,327 of JANTPZ010084010.1, forward strand.
TAAATTCATTCATTCATTGGTTCACCTGAATTTTCAAAGCCTTCCAAAGAAGTGGAGCTACTGTACAAAATGTTCTTCTGGCCGATCATGCCCAACTTGTGGAGGCAGTGGGAAGTTAAGCATCTAGTTATTATCATCCAATCTGAGAAGACACGGATCCTCTGCATTATTTATGACCTTGTTGACGGCAAGATTTAGAGTCAGACAATTTTAGTAAAAGAAAGCTCATGACTGTTGTAAATTCTATTTTCTCTGCTGGTATATGGTTATACTTATAACTACGATTCCCAACTCTATTGATCATGGAGCAAAAAAAAAAAAAAAAATTTGTACATAATTGAGCGGCGGTGTAAATCAAGTTTATCCTTGGAAGAGCAGAGTCTAGTTCAACTGTAAACATGTGCTTTTTGAACTGTTGGTCATAACGAATAAGAATTCATTCCTTGGAAGAGCAGAGTCTAGTTCAACTGTAAATCAAGTTTTTTTTAAAAAAATTATATTCCTTTGTCCTTTAAATAAGAATTCATTCCTTCTCTTTCATGAAGGTCATAACGAAACTGTTGGAAGGAGGAAGGCTTATTTGAACTGGTTTACAACAGCATTTGCTTTCTTTTGTTTTTTCCCCATGCTAGAGTACAGGTATCCTCCCAAATGGAATGTACCTTATATTTAATGCATTGTTAGATATTAAATATGGATATATCTTTCAACAGTAATCCGAATATTGGTTTATCATATAGTAAAGTATTAGTCAGTTCCACTGAACCTAACACACAGCATTTGCATTCTAATGTTGAGATGTAAAACTCTTCATACGAGGCAACCGCTATGCTGGGCCATGTCCAGGGAAGCATGTTCCTACATTTGCCCTCACATTATTGTAAGTTCTATAATAAGTAACTAGCAAGTGATTCCCCATGCGTTATACGGCCAGCTAAAGCTCATGTATGAAAGCATAATTGTGACTAAAGGCTAAACTTTCTGAGGAAAAAATATATATATTTCCAATTATGTGTGCATCATTTATAAAAGGTCGATTACTTGCAAATCAATATGGAATGAAAAGAAATAGAGAAGCAATTAGGATTGATTCTTTGACTATCTTTCTTAATCCTTTCACCGTACCAGAAAAGTGCCGCTCAATGTTTTCATTGATGAATTGGACCTCCTTCGTCTAAATAATCTATGAAATGGTAGTACCATATCAATAAACATTTTTTTAGTTCATTGCTAAACAGAGACACAAAACTTAAAGTGTAAACAGAAAATGAGGTACCTATAGTGCTTGACTAAGAGTGATCATTAATATGTCTTGAAACCATTGTTTCATTGGCACTCATTACAGTTCCATCTATTGCTTGATGAGAATCTGACATGGTATCAGTCATTCACACCTTAGTTTTAAAGTAACAGAAATAGATGAATTATGGAATAGATACAAGATACCAGAAGTATAGGTACTTGCCTACATGGCAAGTTGACCATGTTCCATACTTATAATCATCAAAATTGAAATTGAATTCTACGTCATCTACCTCTATCTGTATTTATACAACATTTTGATTAGTATGTAATGACAATACTGTTGCTCAAATGCCGAAGAATGTGGAAATTGTAAGTTTTAACAATCAACTATATATATGTGCGAGCTAGAGAATCAGGATCTGAGCCTTACCATCAGAAGTTTGCGAATTCTCCTCTACTAAACCACCTTTCAATCGAACAGAATCATCAATAGGTGTTGATTTCAGAGAAATTACAATTACAAGGTCATTTCTTTTCTTTTCTTTTGTTTATCAGGATTTTGTATCCATTAGTCGATCTTATATCATGAGACCAAGGTGGGCAGAATGTTGCTTGCCTCTGCCTCTTACATTTCTAAATATTGATTAAATTTAAATGTTTAAAAATTGTTGCAAAAACTGCTAGAAAAATGTGTACAACATCTGAAATCCTTTAATTTGTGTCCCTTTTCACGGGGAAAAATTATTTAGAGGGTAAATTCATACAAATGTTCTTTTCTCTTGTTTTTGTATATTTAATACATATGTTATAAGGGGGAAAGTTAGTCTAATTTAAACCCATTGAAGGCACATGATCACAGAACCATGCTTTGTTTTGGCAATGGGACGCACGCATAAAAGCATAAACAAACGGGAAAACGGAACACTTGTCGCCTGATGGAGTGGTCAATCAAAAAGCAAAAGAGGAATATTTGAAAATTGAAGTGCCCGGGGTAATTTTCATTTTAGAAATTTACCATCAGATCACAAATAGAAGAATTAATGAACAAAATATTCTAAAGATTGGTAAAATTACTATTAGGTCCCAGTAGTAGCTAGTCCAGTTGTCATTAACAACCTCACAAGCCTTCAATAACAACCGGACCAGCTACAACTGGGACCTGATGATAGTTTTACCAATCTTTGAGACCTTTTGTTCATTAATTCTTTTTATTGGGATCTAACTGTAAATTTTTCTAATTTTTTTATCAATGATAATTTTTCTGGAGAAGGGACAGAGTGAGGGTAGGGGAAAAAATAATCACCCAATGTAGAAAATACAGTATAATTTTCTATAAACAAAAATTCAAAATAACTAGAAGAGTCATTTCCCGTTCTGGGAATAAATAAGGGCTAAGCCCAATCGAATTAATCAAAGCCCAGTTTTATATGCTTAACTTTTCCCATGACCCTTGGGTCTAACTGTTGAATCATTCAACGAGAATTGGGTCGAACCTTCTTGTTAAAGCCCAAAAATGACAGCGTTAACGTGTTTCAACTTATCAATTTTTTTTGTTGCGTACAGGTATCTTCCTACTTGAACCGCAAACAAATGTTAGCCTAGTTGGTAAGTAGTTGATTCATAACTTACAAAATCGTAAGATCAAATGTTGC
>JANTPZ010084014.1:0-15396 GCA_025593235.1 Vachellia pachyceras
ATTTAAGTAAGTAAAATAACTTCTTTTTAATATAGTTCTTTTACAAAAGTTATTTTAAATATTTTTCTCTATCTAATGGTAATAATATCATGCTGGTTAGAGACTATTTTGGTATTTAAATTTTGTATAGTTGGAGTTTTATTTTAGAAAATCATATAATAATAGATATACTTTTATAATCATATTGATTAAATTTATTTATTGGATAACTGAGGTATTTTAAAAATTTAGTATAAGATTTTTAATATATAGAACATTTTGAGCTATTAAAAGTTGAGTTAACTAGTTTATTTGAGATTATTGGAGATAATATAAAATTTTTGAAGGTTTAGATATTTTAATCAATGTTTATGGAAGTAATGGTGAATTTCTAATGATTTAGTTTTGTTATTAAAGTTTGAAAATAGAATTTAGAATTTTAGTAAAATTTTAGTTTTTGCAATATTTGGAGATTTAAAGAAAATTAAGATATTCAATGATTTTTTGTAAATATTTGGGGTTTAAAAATTAAAATATATGATAAAGTATTAAGGATTTTTAATGAACAATTCGGATCTCCGGAGGATATATATTTGTATATAAAATAATTAGCATAGTTAATTAAATGATCAAATATCAGCTAAAGAGGGATTGAAAACTCGAAGAAGATCAAATCCTAATTGTTATATTTCTACCACCTAAATTAGTGACAAACTAATGTATAGTAATATTGTGTAGACTAATAGTGGGAAATCATCGGTGCTAGGCACGAGCTTACTATTGTCATAATATTTCCTTGTTGGATGAAAGGTAACTTCTTTCTAATTATTATGCATGCTTGGGACATGTTTGATAAGAGATTTTGAATTAATTGTGATGAAAATATTATTATTTGATAAACTTTGCCTTGATAATGTTAAAAATGCATTGTAAAGTTTGGAGTCGTAGAATTGATGTGTTGTAATGGCAATGTTTACAAATATTTTTGATAAAATGTTCTTTTGACTTTATGGAAACCCTTGAGCATGAAATTATTGATTGGAACGTGTCAGTAGCTATTAATGTGTGTATGTATATTGTTGATGGTAAATTGTGGATATACTTTGCTTAAAGGTTATAAAATGATAATTGTGATATTGGGAGAGGAGGATGTGGTTTTTAATAGGAGGCTATTAAAAAGGAAATAAGGGGGTGAATATCTAACATGCTTAAAGAGGAAATAAGAGGTTGGAGGACTTTTAGCTGTACACCAAATGACCCTATGCCCATTGTGATAAGGGCTTATTACACCCCTGCGATGTGAAAGGGGATTCCATGGTCCGATCTTGTGCTCTATGGAACTTGACCAGTTCATATCACTCGATCGGTGAGCTTGTTGAGTTGTATTACTATTAACATGGGACGGTACTAACCCATGGGTTCAATAAGAGGAAATAAAGCTGAGGAGGAATAAGAGAGGCCAGAAAAATAAATCTTTGTATTAATTCATGAACAATTTCGTGATGATGCAAACATGATTATCCATGTTATTCTAAATTGATAAATCTGTATGTGTCAGTAATTAAGGTAAAGTGGTTATGTGTTTACTGATCTAAATTGATCTTTGTGATCTTGGGTATGTATCGATGTAATGATGTTAATATTGATATACATATGTGAAAGGTAAATAGAGATGATTATGAACTATTTAGAAAGTTTTAGTATTACTTGTGAAATTATTTTCATATACAATTAATTATCTACCTCTCATCGATACTCACTTATATGCTTTTTAAGTTGGATTGCTGTTTACTGAGACTTTTGTCTCATTCTATCAATTTATAATTTTTCAGGTAGTAATTCTCTTGCTGAAACGTCAGGAAGAGTTATGAGGCATGGATATCCTTGCATATCTCTGTATAGCCTCTTTTGTTATTTATGTGTTTACTGATATATATTGTCATCTATAGGGCTCATTTTACAAACCACAAATTTTGGGAAACTTTAAAATATGATATTTTAGTCAGAAACGATAACTCCATAATCCTGATAGATTGAAATAAGTTATTGAACAATGATTCAACCTTGATTAGTAACTTGAAACGAGTTAAGTTATTGAGCCAATCCAAATTGTTATTAACCATGCAAGTTATTGGAATAAATTTATCCCTCTTTGTTGTTTTTTTAGTTATTGAGCTAATCAAAATTGTTATTCAAGTGACTTTTCAATCCATTTTTTAGTCATTTTTTAAATTCAATTAAATTAGGTATATTAGTTCATGGCCATTGTTTTATTATTGGTATTTTAGAAATATCATCTCTAAATGTTCACTTGAGATAAACTTTTTATGCCTCTGTACAGAAATATATATATATATATATATATTGTGTTTGGAACTTTCTAAAATAGTCTAGCATGATTTTCAACATATAACATTTAAACATCTAAAAATGGGGAAGGAAAAAATAAACAACAATATTTCAATTTAAGCATGGAGGTTTGAGATGCAAGATAACATATCCTTATTTGTGGCAACTAACCACATATGTTTTGAATATTTCAATTATTTAATATTCTGGAGTGGGGTGGCCTAAAAATAGATAGATATTTTATATGTTATTATATAACATTTGAACATCAAAAAAAGGGAAAGAGAAAATAAAAAAAGATAAATTTCAAATGAAGCATGGAGGTTTGATTTGTGGTTTAACATCTCCTTATTTGTAGCAAATAACCATATACTTTTTTTGGCGTTTTCAATTATTTAATATACTAATAATACGTGATCAAAAAAATATGTAGATACTTTAATAGCTTTTCTTACCAATTAATGTGATGAAATAAATAGAACAAATGGGAAATCATTTCTTTAAAACTAAAGGTTAGAGAGCTTTTTTTGGTTGAAAAGTTCAGAAAGCTTTAAATACATAAAGAATGCAGCACGTCCAAGTAGCACTACTTTTGGTTTTTTAAATCTTTGCAGGTAAATTAAAACATAATAATCCAACGATTGCAGTAAAAATATGAAGGCCTCAAAGGGAATGTTAAGATAATGCACCATTAAAAAAAGTAAAACTTAAGTAATGTACAAAGTAAAATTAAAGCTGCCTTTACTAGACACGATGTGCACATATTTTCAATTTTTTATTTAAGAAATTTATTCTTCAAAAGTGAAATTAAGGAAAAAAAATACAAAATACACCTTAATGTGGCCTATTTAGACTGCATGCATATGAGGATATGTTATAGCTTGTGCTTACCTCACTATAAATTAGTGAAAAACAGTTGTACACTTTTGGGGGATTATATGGAAGTTTTCAAGTTAAAGATAATAAACTAAATACATATAGAAGAAAAAATAGGGAAATAAATATATGCAAATTTGAAAATAAGAAACCGCCATATAAATTAAAAGTCAAGCATATGAGGGTATGTTATAGCTTGTGCTTACCCCTATAAATTAGTGGGAAACAGCTGTGCACTTTTTGTGGATTACATGGAAGTTTTTAAGATAAAGCTAATAAACTAAATATATATAGAAGAAAAATAGGAAAATAAATATATGTAGATGTTAAAAATAAGAAACCACCATATAAACTAAATGACAAGCATTAAAGTAAATGGCACGCATATGAGGATATGTTATAGCTTGTGCTTACATCGCTATAAATTGGTGGGAAACGGTTGTACACTACATGGAAGTTTTTAAGTTAAAGATAACAAAATAAATTCATAAAAAAGAAAATAATAGGAAAATAAATATATGTATATTTGAAAATAAGAAACTGTCATATTAATTAAACAGGAAGCATATGAGGATATGTTATAGCTTATGCTTACCCCACTAATAATTTGTGGTAAATGGTTGTGCACTTTTTGTCTATTACATGGAAGTTTTCAAGTTAAAGCTACTAACTAAATACATATAAAAGAAAAAAAATAGGGAAATAAATATATGTAGATTTAAAAATACAAAACTGCCATATAAAGGGTCAACAATATAGATGCTTTCTATTTCAATGTAAAATGCATACACTAATTACTGCAATAAATTTATCACCTTAAATTTTATGAAGTAGAAGTTGTAAAGTGAGTAAATTTGAAAAGATCACATAAGCTCCTTCTTTTTAGGTGATAACATAAGTCTCCTATTTATATTTTAATTTACATAGTAAAATGAAATTAAAAATTTGAAACCACATACACCAACTACTATTGTCATTATAAATATTACAAATGAAATGGATATATTTTTGCTGTTACAAGTCTGATCGATATATTAGCTTAGTAATTGCACATTAATATAACACTAAAAAGGAAAATTGAATTCAAGCATAATTGTATTATATTTTTAAAGCATTTAAATTATGTATTTTAAATGAGCCGTAATTGGAAAAGCGGTAGCCGCATTTATAGGAGAGATAGTATTGCGGGAAACTATTTAAGTTTTTTCAAATATAAGTTTAAATTTAAATTTAAAACAAATTGATAGAATTGATTATGGGAAATAGTTGATGAGTGATGAAATAAACAATTTAAAAGATCACATGATATCTTTCTTTTTAGACATTAAAATGAGTCTTCTATTTAGATTGTAATTTACATAGTAAAATGAAATAAAAAATTGGAAACCACGTATTATGAATTTGTAACCTCATACACCAACAACTATTTTCATTGAAATTATTAAAAATGAGATAGATATATTTTTACAGTAACAAGTCTAATTATATATTAGTTTAGTAACTGTACACTAAAATATAACAATGAAAAGAAAAATTAATACAAGGACAATCGTATCATATTTTTAGGGTGTGTAAATATTTTATTTTAAACACATCCTACAAGATGTTGGGAAAAAATCATAAAAAGGACATGAAGCTTTTGTTGGGAACGTTGTGAACACATTTATAAGAAATATAATATTGTGGGAAACTATTTAAGTTTTTAAATATAAGTTTAAATTTAAATTTAAAACAAATTGCAAGAACTACTAATGCTAATAGGAAATAGTTGAGGGAAAGCAGATAAAATGCCACATGACAAGCAGTGGGCATGATATTGAAAGTAGGATTCGTAAAAATTGGGAGCTGTAGTGGGAACATGGATGGACGGATTTATGAGAGAGAAAACATAACGGTGAAAAGGCGGAAACCTAAACTTAAAAAGAATGTACCCTCTCAATATTAATACATTTGCTTTTTAAAAATGACATTAATTGATTTTCCACTAAATTAGTTTGCCTAATCTATGAACTAATTAATAATATGACCATATTATTCACTAGCATAAGAGTTTAAGAATATATATTACAATTAATGTATTCTATTTAAACTTTTCAATTAATGGAAAATTTTTTGCATTAAAATGCTCCCATCCACATAAACCACATAACAGCTTTACATTGATCAACAGTGTCCAATGCTACGTTAATTACGTTAAGAAAATAGAGAATGGGGAGATATGACTCCAAGGAAAATGTTACATTTTTACTTTTATTTTTCACTAGCATATGAGTGAACCTTTTTTTCAACGTATTTCGGATAAATTTCAATTAATAAAAGCTATTATACTAGTTATTTGTCATTAAACTGGCACGACTATCATATTTAAACATGTGCCTTTGTTCATCTGACGAATGAGTGCTCCATATCCTAAATATTAGGTTATACTAATTCATTCATATCCTGTTATGAAGACCATTAACCCACTGGAAGTTAGTTATCTTATGATATATTTTTAAAAAATATTTTAAAAATATATGCATTCCAGTGAGCCGAATCCACTGGAAGTTAGTTAGCATACAAATTATTTTAAAAGTTAGTTGTCATACAAACTAACAATCAACATATAAAATATTTTTCGAAATGTCCATATTAATAGGAAAAGAAACATGAGCAAATCTTTTAACTCTATTAAGTTTAATTAGATATATTTTTGGAGTTAAAATTCTCTAGATATTTTATTTTGCTAACGATGAAAATAGTGCACTGAATTGGAAAAAAAAGTGAACTCAATAATAGGCACACTTGTATCCTGACATTAAGGACTTTAACTTTGTTTTAAATAATTCATAAAAAATGGTGACAAGAACCCATAAAAGCCAGAATATTAATAATTGAATTGTACACCATATATTTAAGAATTATTTGCCTACATTTTTTAAAGAGTTGGTGAGCCAACATCAATCTCTTTACTTCTTGTGAAGAACTAGTTAATATATTGTGAAAGAAATAGTACATAATTTTAATAACTTCAGCTGAGGACATATACTGTGGGATAGCTACATGAGCTTTTGATGCAAAACAACCTACTTATAATGAAGCCATATATTAATTATTCACAATGACATGGTGTGGATTAATGTAGCAATTACTAAACATAATAACAATGCGTGCCATCCTTCAAGGTTATACACTAAAACACACTGTACGTTGATGGTCATTTCATAGTTACAGCCTCTATGTCGTTCCTCAATAGATGTGTGTATCAATTTAGCTCTGACAGGACTGGATTTATGATCACATTAGTTATGTGCTTATAACTGCGAACAACCAATTTTCTTGCAATGTAAATGTAAATCTAATAGGTTAACAAAATCATGATAACATAAGTGCTTATGCTTTCATACATACATGACAACTATACATTTTTATCCTTAAATCAATACCTTCATATTTATCTGCCTTGCAGAATTGAACCACAACGAAGTCATTCTGTCTATGCTTTTGGCAAGCATCTTGTATGTATTATTTGCCACATCGTCAAATAGAAGGCATTTGATCATGTTGCCCCTGCATGAATGAACTATGGTAAATCACCACAATGTAGGATAATTAAACATATGTATACTGGGAGGGTTGTACCTACAATCTGACAATTTTAGCTTCAAAGTAGACAAAAAAGAATATCCTTGCTCATAAAGTTTAAGTGGCTCGAAGTCAATGATGAATCCCAGAACATCTATGCAAGAAGTATATCAACATGCATGCTTTTCCTATTATGCAAAACCAACAATATGTACAACTTGTGTTACTATTAGTTGCTTATTACCTATTAAGCAAGTTGTTAACTGTTCCTATCTTATTAGCTTATCAAGGGGAATAACATTATAAGCGTCAGTAGGTATATCGCTTGCTTCATATAGAAGTACTTTAGAATATTTGTGGAAGAAAAGAACAAAATCATGTGCACATGGCTTAAACTCTGTATAGCTATCAATTGCCATGAATCCTTGGAAATAGTATCGTTTACCTTCTCTAACAATCATCTTGAATTTCTTCATTGCTTCAGGGTCGATAACCAACGCTTAAATTTTTGTCATCTACATGATATGAAATTAAATATTTAATATTGGGATTACACAAATTAAAGTATCAAAAAAGGATTCAAGTAAATACTGCTTCTCTATCCACCATGATGCAGCTTAGGATTTTAACCTCACCTTCATATGTGAATTCATTATCTTCAGAGACTCGAACAACTTATGCACATATATGTTGTGTTTGGTATCATTCCCCATCTATATCTTTTAGAGACATCTCCATAAACCAATTTATCATAACCAGTTGAAATAAAGATAAAAACTTAAATTTGGTGTAAGTCGAGAGTTGATTACAACATGTGGTTAAAAGAACACGTGTTTCCAACTATGGATGAGGTCTTACCCATGCACATATCATTTTACTCTTGGTGGATAAAGCCAAATTCGACACCCTATTTGATATTGACAGAATGATAAGTGCACAGATACCTGATAAGGACACAAATATTGGTTTATATGAAGCGGTTTATAACTTTATGATGCATGGACCATGTGGGATCTCTAACCCAAAATCTCCATGTATGGTAAATCAGAGACGATACTATTTTCTTAAAGCTAAATTATACAAACCCCCTGAATGTTAGTTAGTCCAGTACCATTGCAATGCACACGGGATGAATAGATGACATTGTTACAATTTTATGATGTGAGATTACTAAATGTCGGTTGCGTTAAAGCATTTCTTACATTACATTTGAAAACAAAAAATGTTTTGATGCATAGTTCATTACTAGCATGACAAATACCATTAAATTCGATATTTTAATTTTGAAATAAAATCAAGGTGCAACATACAATTTACGGTGCATGAAGAATACATAACATAGATGTAAGCGAAGTGCATAAAATGAGAGGTGGCTATAAGGAGTACAAAATGTAGACAAAATATTATGGCATTTTAACTTGGTTAATTAATGTAGCATTGAAATACATAAGTTACAAAGGTTATCACTACATAAATCTCACATGAATCAAGTGAGAGTTGCAAATTCTTAGATCAACAAAGTGGAATATTTTTTTAGATATATCCATTAAAAAAGAATCTAACATGATGTAGATATATTTATCACTAATAGAAATGAACCTATATAACACAAATATTCCTTGTAAACATGTAAGCTTCATAGCGTATTGAGGGATAAAAGTAGTCGGTATGATATGAAGCAACAAATTTTAAGGTGCACAATTTATAGTCTCTATCATGGAAACTACATTGTAGGCATGGACCAACACATGAACATAATGCAAACAATCACTCTTTTTTGACTAAATGGCCTAAATGAGTTGCATAGGATAGATCTAACGATATAGTAATTGTAATCCCCTAAACAATTTAACCACATAATATATTCACGGTTAATTATGCGTAATCCCTTCTGATACCATTTTGTAATCCCTTTTAATACTATTTGTAATCCCTTCTAATACCATTTATAATTCAAAAAAAAACCCAGACATTTAAAAATAATTAATCATTAAATCTTTGAGGTCCAGTGCACAAAATTTGTAGGTGAGACACTCAACCCACAAACCATTCATAATTCACAGTATCATACCGACCTAGTGCACAAAACTCACCCACAAGTCACCCTTAAACACCATAAGAATGAACAATATTTAAGCTTCTCCTTAAACATGCAGGGTCCATAAACAATACTCAAATGAATGCGTAACAAGTTAAAAGTACCAAAAGACAAATTGTTAATCATAAATAGAATATCACGACATAACCATAAAGATAAAAGCAAATCAGAGTATGCAAGCCCTAAAGTCTGGCAATATACATTTTCTCCTTATTATAGTCTAGCTACTTAGCCTACAGTGATAACTACTATCAAACTGTTGGCTCCTTCCCTTCACACCTCAAACCACTAAGTTTCTCTCCTTAAAAAAATAAATATCGATAGGATGAGACACAGAATCCCAGTAACCAATAATCAATTCATAGAATATATACAATATGAGATTATAAGTCAGTGAATCAGTGCTAATATAAAATATCAAACAAAATTAAGGTTTTTCAATCAATACATTAAGAATGGACAAGTGATCCCTCCATCCTACTCCTCCATATTACTCCATCACGACTCCCCACTTGAGTGTGAGTCACAATAAATCTTGGCCTCCCTGCTGGGTCTAGGCCGACTCCCCACTTGAGTGTGAGTCACAATAAATCCTGGCCTCCCTCCTGGGTTTAGGCCGACTCCCCACTATAGTGTGAGTCAAAATAAAACCTAGCCTCCCTTCTGGGTCTAGGCTGACTCCCCACTAGAGTGTGAGTCACAATAAATCCTAGCCTCCCTCCTGGATTTAGGCCAACTCCATACTAAAGTGAGTTACAATAAATCCTGACCCCTCTCCTGGGTCTAGGCCGACTCTCCACTAGAGTGTGAGTCACAATAAATCCTACCACTATGGTTAGTAGTGGAGGCAACCACAGATAAATTCATGATACATTACGTAAGTCCTATTATCACAAGATCACCCAACTACTTCCATACCACCTAATATGTCAATTCCCCATAAATGCATAAATTCACAATATATTACAGATAAAGATAAATTATGAATAGTTCATCATACATATCTCGAAGCAAAACATATACTTTATATATATAAAGAAAATACTTCCCACTTCACTAAAATTGAACATATAAACATAGAGATAAAATTCGTAATATATAACTAAGGTATTGAAAATACCTTACAATCCATGCAAGCATATAAAATGAATTAACCATGATTACCTCAATTACAAAATACTTGAAAGTTCAAGCCACAAAAGCACCAACCACACTCAAATCAATCTAATTGATCCCAAAAGAACTTCTATACCCAAAAAGGAGCAAACGCCACACGAGAGGGGAGAAGAGAACGCTGATGACTGCCCTAATTTTCCTATGTATAATGTGAGGGGCGTTTAAATACTGCCCCTCATGTGGTTAGCTTTCTCCCTTTTTGGTTTCTTTCTTTTTTCTTTTATTATCAGTTTTTTATACACACAATCCTCATTGATTTGTATGCATCACAATTCATAGATTCTTTTTTATTCAAAAGATTACCTAACAGATTATATTATTATTTCTAAATAACAAACAAATCCTTTGAATAAATAATTTTTTCTCAAAGATAATCAAATCCTCTAAATAAAAATTAGGATGTTACAGTAATAATCTAAGTTACAATATTGTAAAAAACTTTCATATGCATAACATTGGAGGTAAGTTGGGTTCTCTTGCAACCCTTAGCATATTTGTGATCATTGGAGCTTCCTCTACCTTTCTATCAGGCTAGATTTTTTATTTTGGCTCTCTTTTGGTGGTTGGAAAGTTATGATTTATGAGAGGAAAAATGTGAAAGAGTGGGATTTAGAGGAAAATATTGGCTGCAAATCACTTATTGCATGATAGGGAGTTGATTGATGTATATATTGTGTTGTTTTGATGGTTGTATGAAATTTTGTAATCTTAAAACCCTAGGGGAGGTGCTGTACAATTTTTTAGTTGAATGGAAAGTGGTGTTTTGATGTCAAATAATACATGAGAAGAGGTAGAGAATAAGATTATGTAACTACATGCAAGGGAAGTTGGAAAACCACTTTGTTCCCAGTTGTCCTATTTTCGTCCAGACCTGAAATCAGTAGTAAGGAGTTGGATTTTGATGATTTTGATGCTTCCATTGAGTTTAAAATGAAAAATTGTGTAGGATACAAGTGGAAGTTTGATTTTGGAAGCATTAGAATCAAGTTTTACAAAATTAAGGGTTTTAAGGCTCTTAAGAATCTAGAAGAGTTTGAGTAAGTTGTAGCATGCTTTGGTGATTGGTATTGGCTTGTGATTAATGCCAATTGCATCATGTAATGTGTAGGAAAATATTTCCAAGTGGAAAGTTCCAAAAGTGCAAGAAGAAAGCCATTAAAGAGCAAGGGAAATTAAGTAATTAAGGTAGCAAATTCTCTAATTTTTACATTTACATTGTCATTGATGTTGTTTGTGTAATTGCCATGGTAATGCTATGTTGAGTGATGTATGAGCATGACAATGCTTGTTTGATATTTGATGATGATGAGATGCCTTGGCAAAGTATGAGATTAAAGAAGTAAGGTTAGCATGCATGCTTAAGTTCATGGCTTTTATTTATAGCACAACAATGATTATGCATGTTAATATGTTAGTTAGAGATATTTGCTATTGGGATTCCATGAATCTCATTCTCCCATAATAACATCTTTTAGGGCAAGTTCAAGAGCAAGAGCAAAGGAAGAGAAAAGGTAAGGTAAAGTTGAATGGTAAGCTAAAGGGAAAATTTGCCTAAGTGATTATGTGCACTTTTGGATTATTGTAACTTTAATTCCTATACTGTGAAGCATGATGTATGTGCCATGTGGATAGAACAAGCATGCTATATTATTATAAAATTTAATTAGATGAATAAAAGGGAAGAATGAAAGCATGTAAAAGAATCTAAAAAGGGTCCAAAGCCCTTATCAAAGAGCAAAGTTGAGGTGACAGTGAAGAATAACAAATGAAGTCCAAATAATGTGAAATTTTTCATTTAAATAATACACATCCAATCCTTTAAAATGAGCCAAATTTTACTGAATTTGGATGTGTAGATAAGAAGTTATGATTTTCCAAAGTTGAAGGAAAAATCTAAAAAATTGAAAAATGATCAAATGAACCGTGTTTATTCCCGCAATAAACTGTATTAATTGGTAAAGAAATTGAGCAAAGAGATATTTTTTTCCCTGTAGAGGACTTCATAAGCTTTATTTAGAGATGTGAACCACTCAATTTAGATTTTTGTAGAATTAGTTATGAATTTTTAAAGTTGGCCAAAAATCTGGAATTACCAAGTGAACAGTACCGTGAACGGTACTTTTGCAAAGTTTTAAATATCACTTGGTTAGCTAATTTGAAGAATTGAATGGCCATAAAATTGTTCATAATCGGTCTCTAATATAAATTAGGTTAAAGTATACTTTTAGTCCTTTATGTTTGCGTCAGGTTTCATTTTAGTCATTTAAGTTTAAAAAGTGCACTTTTAGTCCCTCAAACTTAACGCTGTTAGTCTCTCTTAACGGAAATTGCTGACTCATCAAATTTAACGCTATTATTTTAAATCTTTTTTTTATTTTACATAATTTAAAATATCAAATTTATTATATTATTAAATTAAAATTAAAATGTGAGTATGCTTTGTTAACGTTGTATTGCACATTCATCGATTAAATTCGATTAGTCAACAATTTCCACTAAGAGAAACTAACGGTGCTAAGTTTGAGGGACTAAAAGTGCACTTTTTAAACTTAAAGGACTAAAATGAAACCTGATACAAACATAAAAGACTAAAAGTATACTTTAGCCTATAAATTAAAGCATGCTAAGGAATGTGTTACAATCATTACGGTCCTCAAGTTTTAAATATGTTTCTTCCAAGAACCTTGTTATTTCAGGCCATTTTAGATTGCATGTGAATGTTATAAATATATCTAGGTAGCCAGTCTATCTGCATATAGGCATAGCATCTTGGTAATTTTCATGTATATAGTGTGGTCCTCCAATGAAAGAAGAAGGCAAAATGATTCCTTTTTCTCGAGCAGCTGCTTTTATTTCTCTTAAGAGTAAAGCATCTGTTAATCCACAGTACATATCTGCTCACAATTTCTTCTAATTATTTTGCATGTAAGTCAATCTTTGTGATTCTATATTTGTATAATTATCAACAATAAGTTGTTGGAACAACTTACCCCCATGCAATATGGTTGAGAATTCAGCTTTTCTATCTTGTAGCATATAGGCACAATATTCACATATAGAGACATGCGAAACCTTGCCACTTTAGATATCTTTGTTTACTACATGAGGTGTGTTTTCATCAGACCCCCACGACAGTATGAGAATAACAATGGATATTGCAAAAGTAAATAAAGAATTTGATTTTCATGTATTCTCTTTACCAAACCTAACTTGTATTGAATTATTATATCACAACCTTGTTCAGTTGACACTATATCTCCTATAATCAAAGTAGCTATCTCATCTTGAGAAGTGGGCATATCATATTGACGCAAATTTTTTCCTCATTTACGCTCAAGTTTAATCATGATATGTTCCCCCTCATGAACATGAATGAAATCACATGTGGTGTGAAATGTTTGTACCAAACGATTATACTGATCCAACATATGTTGAACTATTAGAATGATGGAGGTATCTCCAGAAGGTATGGCACTATTTGGGCCCCTAGAAAAATTATAGTCAGTTAGTAGGTGAATTAAAGAGTAGCTATTAAATATTGTCAAGTAAGAGATGAAATTGTAACATATGCATCTCAATGGGACATGAATATGCATACCTGAGTGCTGAAACCGAGTTGTTTACTTTGTTGACTATGTCATAAATATACAATTGAACAAATCTTGGAGTCATTCCATCTTCTGGAAACATATTTTATATCATGTGTACATTTTAACCATCACTCTATACATGTAAGGGACACGCCCATGGTTGATGCTATTATCGATCTTACCACCCATGAATGTAAAAGGAAACATCATATTGTATGCTCTAACTAACCTACAAAAATGTTTACTTTGTGGGTGATGGCAAGATAATAAATCAATCAACAAGGAAGAGTGATCGCGCAAGCATGGAATTTTCACTTTTCCATAAAGACAACACATACCAAATCTAGGAGTCTGTTTTTTGTCTTTGTTTTCTTAAACGTTCATTGTACAACATCTTTGCATCGCAATGTGCACAAATGCAACTTTTATCTCCTAAATCAATGTATAATGGCATCACTGTACATAAAAAGTATTCAAATTTGCATAAGGGTGAACTGTAAATTGTCATAATGAGGGTATAATTTCCTAATAAAGATTTCATAAAATGTGATTGAATTCAATAGCAAAATTACCTGCAAGGCACATTCCTATCAATGAGTGCATTACAAGAGTTGTGGTTGTGCTTGTGTCAGATGTGGATGGTTGGTTTACTCCTTTGACCACCACTTTTAACTTTCATGGACCAAAACTCAAATCAGGGTAAACTATATGGACCAAAATTAGTTTAGCCCATTAAAAAAAACTTGAACTCCATAAGCTCTCACTTTATTTTGTTCTTTTATTTTAAAAAACAAGGACATCCAAGCTTATATAAAAAAAGGGTAAATCTAAGAGAGAGAGATCATATCCAAAAATTTGAAACTTTAATTAAAGTGGAAAACGGCCTTTCCACATCAACCTTTCCTTATTTATTTAGATGGTTTTGATTGGATTCAACTTGTGGCGATGGACGTTAATTAAAAGATTCCTGTCCTTCATACAAGAGTGATGCACAAGTTGAAAAATGATTTTTTATGCAAAAGATATACATGAAATGAAAAATGAATATGAAAAGCGCATAGAAGAGTGATGGCCAAGTTGAATACAAAACAAGGTTATAATAACAGTGTGCAAATGTCGTTGAAAGATAAGTGTGTGTTTGAGAATTCCGTTAGGAAAAAGAGTTTACGAATTCCGAGATATTTTACCAATTTCAAGACGCCTTTTGTCTTGACTTACGTGCCCGTTGGGAAAACGGGATTCCCAACCAAGCATTTTAGCATTGCCATATCCAATTAGATAGCTCTTCTAAAATGATTTTTACATTTATATGAATTTAAATTTAAGGCTTTATATTTAAATAGTTAAAACTATATCAACTTAGCAAAACTTTGCAATGCTTAGAGGCACTTATATACTTACAGCCCGTTTGGTTCAGTGAATGTGCTGGAATTGGATGGAATGGAAGAGAATGGAATGGAAGGGAAAATTTTTTAAGGTGTGCTGTTTGGTTGACATTGGAATGGAAAATAGGTTGATGGGAAAATTTTTGTTTGGTTGGATTAAAATTGTAGGAAAGAGAGTAGGAAAATTGTATCAAATGACTATACTGCCCCTAATGACAAATGTAAAATGTTTTTTATAAATATATTATTTATTAAAAAAAATTCAACTTATTTATATTTATTCTATAATATTTAATTATATTATATTTATTAATTAAATATTATATATAGAAAGCACGATACTCGAGTTTTGAAAATATGAAACTCGAGTTCTACGAAC
>JANTPZ010084015.1:0-14591 GCA_025593235.1 Vachellia pachyceras
TCCACACTTTCATCATCATAAGTTTCAAACCAAGTCATGCATCATTCAAAAGAATTTGCATAATAACTTAGATTAGAGTTAGATGGTCTTGCTACCTTTAGGTCTTAATTCTTCCTAACTTGGATGCTCTCTTGATCACTTGGGAATTTACTTCCTTTCACCAAAATTTTGCCTACACAATTGACAACATTATGGCCATCAAACATAGTAGTGGTAATGCGGGCCAGCCCGCGGGTTGCGGGCTGGCCCGTGCGGGTTGGCGGGCTGGGCAGGCCAGCCCGCCAGCAGCCCGCCAACCTTTTTATTTTTTTAAAAAAATAAAAAATAAATTCTTTTTCCTTTTTTTATCCAATTTTTTTCTATAAGATTGCATATTTATGATATTCTCTTTCAAGTTCTATGAATAAGTGTTCAATAATTTCCTAAAAATAGAGTTTAATATTACTTTTCCCTTTGTAAAAAAATATTAGGATGAAAAAAATGTAAAAAAAATACATAAAATACATATTTTTTGCAAAAAAAAAATATAAAACGGCCAGCCCGCCTCTTTTGGCGGGCTGGCGGGTTACCGGTACTAATCAAACACAAGCCATTTCCAAAGCAAAAGTTAATGTAAATCTCCCTTAATCATCCCCTTGAACTTAATAAACCTTAGAACTTTAAACTTGTACTTAATGTTTTCTAATGCTTCCCTAAACTTGGGTCACTTTTACCCTACACAAACACTCATTTTGAACCCATTGGAAGCATCAAAATCATCACAAGAACACTCCTTCCCCAAGAATTAGACCTGGCCGAGACACTTCTCAAACTACCATCAACATGATTTTTTCCAACTTCTAACATTTATACCATCATATTCTTAATCTCAAACGCATATTCATGGATGGTATAGCTTGATTTTAACTCTCCCATATCAAGTAAAAATTTGGGCAGCATCTCCCCTTAAAAGTTCATCATCCCAAATTTTACAAAATCTAAAAACAAACTCAAACAACAACAACAACAATATATATACCAACATTCTCCTTACATCACAAGGAGACTTTTGCAACCAACCAAAAGCTCTAAATCCCCCTCTTTCTCACCTTTTCTCTCAAGAACCCTTGGTATCAAACTTGAGAAAGAGAGACCAAATAAAAATTCCAATCCATGGAAGTTGTAGAGAAGAGCACAAGGAAGAATTTCATGTATAGCTTTAAGTATATTCTTCTCTTACCTTGGATTTTTGTAAGCTTTTCTCCTCTTCTTCCTTGCTGAAAATGGCGTCCTCTTTCTCTCTTTTTTCATGTTGGAAGGTCGACCAAAGTGAGGAGAAAATGGAGAAAAAAAGTCTTTTATAAAATCTCCCAAAATCAATGGATGGTTAAGATGAAATCAAGTTAATCTAAGGGTCCATAATTATCCACCATTTAAACACTGCTTCCTTCTCATTGGCTCCTTAAAAGTAGGTAATGATGGCTGTAACTAAGGGTAAAAAATTTGGTTTGGCTAACCAAACTAGATCCCTTTCGATTACTTTTACCGGTAAACATAACTTTATTCCGGTAAATCTTTTCCTACTTCTCTGGAGATGTCCTTGGTCTTTTTGTTAAATGACATATGGGTCCTTCCCAGAAGGTCACCCATCCTCACATTACTCCAGGACGAGCTCGCTTAACTTTGGAGTTCATACGGAATTCCATCCATTAGGCCATATCTGATTTTGTGACTTTCGACCCATAACCTTTCTCTCTTTATGAACTATCTATCTCTAAGTTCCATTTCATTTCATAACTACCAGAGTATCATTTATTTCAGTTAGCAGTAAAATCATGGATATTACATTTATCACTGTAATTTCTTTAAGAATTTTATTACAAATATGTAGGACATAATAAAAAGTTAGATATTCTAAAAATAATATATTTATTCGAAAAATAATCTTTGCTAGGCCAAAAAGAAAGACAAAATAATATATTTATTTAATTTTAGATTTTTATTAAACAAGATAACATAATATTTCAATGGTCTAAAAAGGGCATTCTAAAAGGATAGAATAATTACAATGAGGTCAATAGTAACAAATAGTTGTGTGTTGTGTTAATTCGATGCTCTAGAACATTTTTTCCAAACAAAAATTAAAATTTATTGGCATTGATTCTTTTCTTTTTTTTTCCAATTCTAATATACATATGTACACATATATAAACGAAAAATACGTAGATTAATTTTCTTATATCCATTTCATCAAATGTGACCATGTATCTTAGTTTTGAATTATAATAATTTAAATATAAAATCATGTGTAAAAAATTGGACAATTTTTAATCATGTATGATTGGAGAACTTGATGTAATGGATATAATAAACTTGACGTAAGTATGGTCCTATATAAATTCAAAACTAATTTATGAATTTTAAAAAAATTTCAATTTAAATATAAATTTTTTTTTAGTAACATGCAGAGATACAGTTTATACTTTGTAAGAGTGCTATTACTTTTTTACTTTAAGAAGGAAAAAAAATTAAAGGTGTTTACCTATTTAAAACATCAAGAAAAGTAGTATAAAAAAGAAATTGTGTACTCTAAATTCAATGACGTATAAAAATATCCTTTATTCTTAAATTGAATAATGAACTCTTTAAACCCTTAAATTCATCCTTATAAAGTTTTATCGTGAACTGTTTCTTCCAGAAAAAAAAGAGTATCGCTGAACTGGCAACTAAAAGTTTGTTTCTATTAATGGTAACACTTTTAATATAAATTAGAAATAGAAGCACAAATGATTAAAAATCAATGCTAATGCTTACAACAAGAATAAAAATAATAATACATATAAAGGTAACATATCCAATAATAATTAAGAAAAAAGTTATTGTATTGGTCACATTAAGAAAGAAGCTATTGAAGTGGGAAGGATTGGATACTTGATAAATAAGGTGGGCTTAAATATTATTGTTTAAAAATATTATATTGGAGAAATGACCTATATTGAATCTGACAATATTTAAACTAAAGTTAGTAAGCAGAACCAAATGATATTTGTAATAAAAATAAATAAACAAAACAATGAGTTTTTACACCCTATTCTTAACCCAATTGGCACCCTTTCCCAGGGGGCGTATATGTGAAGGGAGTAGAAAGTTAGGGCCTATTGCACCCTATATAGCGTGGGACGCTATAGGCTAGACTTACGGCGTAAGGCACCACTTACATCGCCCTATATCACCATATAGGGCATCGTAGGTCACCACTTACGGCGCCCTATATGGCAATATAGGGCGCCGTAAGTGGTGACCTATGCCGCCCTATATGGCGATACAGGGCGCCGTAGGTATTTTTTTTTAAATTTTCCATTCAATTTTATTTAGCCCCTTCACTATATCTGATTCAGTTTGAAGTAGGTAATTCCATTTTGCATAACAGATCTTTCCAGACATAATAAACAAATCAGAGTTAAAAACAAAAGTCATTGTGACTCATCAAGAGTTAGAAGCTTGCGGCAACGAAACACAAAAGTCATAAATGATCATTTTACATTTTTGGTTGTAACTCAATTCATCAATCTAATTAACCCTATACAAGCGACATGAAGAGTTAGAAACTATATACATTCACCTTGAAGGAATAAGCATTGTTTACTATAAATCAAGAAGATGTCTAGCCAACAAATCTCTGATCAAATCAATGTCGTCAACCATGTAAGCATCGTCATTATCAAAAATCTACAAATGTAAAAACAATTATTAGACCAATTCAAATTCATCAAACCAAACGATTAACTCATCAATATTTGATAGATTACATATTACCTCTTCTAAATCTGTAGTCAATCCACTTTGAATGACACTATACATGTAATTGATGACATAATACCCGCACTTAGTATTGCCTGATTGTCAAGGGCACTAAAGATAAAAACATATTGTTAAAACGTATAAAAGGATAAAAATGACTTTCAATGAACGAACTTAAAGTCAAAGTACTTACTTTTGGATAAGACCACCGTGTGGTTTTATTTTCACCTTCACGTTTAGCACCCATAATTCGGTATGTCTTGAGTGTGCTGCGATTGAATTGACAATAGTTACATATGAAAAAACATATTTAAACATAATTAAAAGCAGTAATTTACAAATACAAAAATTACGTATTAAAGACGTGTTTTTGCTCAGTCCCTGCCTTTCTGCCAGACAACGGATCAAACCAATAAATAGTATTCACAATGGGGCAGACAACACAAAAACTCCAATGTTGACTACAATAACAAATATAAATGAAGATGAAGTTAGCAAAACAAGTTAATTATTACCAATTCAGCTAAATGTGTTAAAAGGATAACTATAATTCCCTACCTTTCAATTACTAGCGCTAGGTAACACGGCCTTGAATTGCTGTATGATCTTATTGTTTTCCCAACATAATTCACTCCAGCATCTAAAGAATTATAATTCCTTGTTGTATGCGCAGGACATATAAATCCATATAAATCATCTCTAGAAACGTCGACGCATATGTTGTAGAATGTTCTATTAAAGAGTTAAATAATAAAGGAAATAGTTAATTATATAAAACCTAAAAAATGACATAATCAAATGAATATAAGAATATGAAAAACTTACATCATTGCAAACTGAACCCATGATATATCGAGCTGCTCCATCGATAGGAATTATTTGACATCATCCTTGTTGATAATGAACTCACACATTACATCACGACCAATAATCCCATCCAACATCTGCATGGTCACGAGTGTAAATTTTTCTCGTAGCTATCGCAACCGTAACAAGGATGGAAATTTTGTAGCTTCTTCTGGATCTTAGTAAAGTAGAGAATATAGATTATAAATATAATGCCGAAAAAAATTTAGTAAGATCTCCTCATGAGGTGTTGTAGGTATATAAATGAGATTTTTCAGCCAAAGAATGAAGCAACCCTTGGATTGGCTTAAATGGATCACCTCTCTATCAGGGATTGGGACATCGAAGCCTTCCTCACCATCTTTAATACGTGTCACTGAGATGCGAGACACACTATGTGGAATTGGCATAGAATGGTGCGTAGTAGCTTTCCTGTAGAAATAAGCATGGGCAACGGCACCTATTGGCTCACCCAAGTAGAGAGTACAATGCTCTCTAACTTCTTCTGTAGGGGAATTAGGAGATTGGTCACCTAGTGCTACTATCTCAATTAGATTATTGCTATCTTTACTACTGGCAAATATAGGGGAATCGATATTCTTCAGTTTATCAATCAGCTTCCCTGATTTCAGTATAGCTGCGAACTCAGCTTTCATCTCAACTCTCATCTCAGCTTTCATCTCAGCTCTCAACTGAGCTCTCATCTCATCTCCCAAATCTAACATCAATGGCAAGAGTACGAGATAAAACAATTTTCCTCAAAGGAAATATTTCGTGAGCATTCAAAATCATTCATTATATAGAATAATAAGAAATCGAAGAAGAAAAGAAAGTAAAAATGATCAATGATGAGATCCATGAAATCCCACCATCGCCATTCGCATCTTACGAAACTTTCCTCCTGCATTTGGCTCAAGTCCGGGAGCAAAGGATCGGAGCTGAAGATTTTATTGCTGCAATTTTCATATGCATTTCGACCGCCATCCATCTCAAGGTCGGACGGTTCAAATAGCAAAGAATATTCAAAGACAACCAGACAGGGAAGAGGATGAGCGGCACTGGATGGTTCAAATCAAAGAGTGAAAGACGCAGCTCAGAGTGCCGTGGATGGTCATCCTCATCGAGATATTAAGGAGTTGCTGGACGCCGCTGGCTATGGTAAATGAGACTAGGGAGGGATATAGAGAGCAGAGATGGAATTTCGAACAAGGAAATCAAAATAATGAATTATAATGACATGCTTTGAATAATGAATTATAATCACAGGCAAAGGAAGCGCAGAGAGATTTGAATGTTAAGTTTCAAAATTATGAGGGAATGTTGTTTTCACTTTCACAAAAACAACACGACATTGGGAGAAGTCAGATTAATTATAAAGAAGTCAAAAAATCATCCTCATATCTTTAAATTTTTTATTACTCCTCTTTAATCCATCAATTTAGAAAAGAAAAATTTAGAAAATTAGATAGGAATTTAATGTTTCACACTAAATTCCTTACTAATTGGAAAATTTAGAGAGGAATATATAAGTAATCACTAATTTTCCTCGCTAATTTGAAAAATTAGAGAGGAATTTAATATTCCTCGCTAAATTCCTCGCTAATTGAGAAATTTAGAGAAGAATATATAAGTCGTCGCTAATTAAGAATTAGAGAGGAATTTTATAATACTCGCTTTTTAGAGAGGAATATCAAAGTCGTCGCTAATTTTCGTCGCTAATATGTGATTTTCTAGTAGTGATCATTCAAGGAGTGTTTTACAACCTTTAATTTCTTCTAAATCCCTCTCTTTCTCACTCTCACCATCATAAACCCTAACTTACAATCTTGAGAAAGAGAGGTTTAATCAAGAAATTAATTCATGGAAAAGGTAGAGGAGGTTACAAGGATCAAGAATATGTATAGGTTTGGGTAGTTTAGCTTCTTACCTTGAGTTTTCTTGAAACTTTTCCTTCTCTTGTGATGCAGAAATGGCGTCCTCTTGCTCCCCATTTCCAGCTGAAAAGTGACGGCCAAATGACAAGGAAGAAGGGAGGAAAATTGATTTAATTAATCCTTGTAAAAGAATGAATGGCTAGGATTGCTTCTTGAATTAATATACTTGAACTAATGGTTTAAATCTTAGCAACACTTAAACCATGTGCTTGGCTCTTATTGGTTACCATAAAGTGGTATCATGGGTTAAAAAAATCTGGTTGGACTTTGGTTACACTAACCAAATCGATTACTGTTCGGTTACTTCTACCGATTATACTTTTTACCGGTAAACGTAATTTTATTTCGGTAAATTTTTCTCTGCTTTTCTAGAGATATTTTTATTCCTCTTTTAATCTCCATAGTTCCTTTACTAGTATGGAAAAATATTTTTCCAAAAATATCCCTGAAATTCGACCAAAAATAACAGGTAATTTTATCCTGCCGAAAATCACTGAAAAACGTATTTCTGACGGGCAATTAACTTTTAGGGCATTAAATTTTTTTTATAATTTTTACTGATACTCTAACCCTTTTCCTTCCTCAATTTAGCTTTGGATTGTCTGAAAATAATTTTTGAATAAAATTATTTTCTCAGGGTTTTCAGGCCTTTTTCCTTAAAATCGGGAAATTCGCCTCAATCGTATATTGGGTAATAATTTTATTAATTACTATAAAATTCACTTTTGTACCCTGAACTCAATTGATTGAGGTCTCCTGGCACCTCAAATAATTATTTTCGGCCTATTTACCTTCAAAATTTTCTAAACAGAGATATAGGCCGCATTTTGACAATCTATCAAATATCAGTTAATCAATGAGTTCTGCTTTATCTTTTGGGCATCTGTGAGTTTTTCTGATATTTTGGTCAACAGTTGACTTTTTGACTTTGACTTTGTCTTTGTCAAATGACCAAAATGCCCTTACACTTTCTCTTATTTAACATATTACCCTTGTTTTTACTAATCTTTCAAAATTCCAAGATCGCCCTTGACTTTTATGCCTTTAATCTTTTTGTGTAAGACATCTGGGTCCTTCCTAGAAGTTCACCCATTCTTACACTACTCCAGGATGAGCACGCTTAACTACGAAGTTCTCATGAAATTTCTCCCGCTGAGCCAGGTCTGACTTTCGGTTATCTAGCCCATCACCATCAAATTTTTCCGTGCTTCTATCTGCGGGCTCTAACTTGACTTTTGACTACTGGTTTGGCCCTTTTTATCCAATGACCATATTGCCCTTGATCTTTATACTTAATTAAATTTATATCCCAGGCTTACATTCTTAGTAATTTCAAAGCCTTATGACTAATTTGACCAGGGTCTCTTTGGTCCACTAGATTGAAAGTAAATACTCCCCTTTCATCACTTTGAACTCCGGCTCACTTCTTTTTCAAGAGGATGGAGAATGCTCAGCTACTAATGGAAGATGGAATTAAACTCCTTGTGGATGGTTGAGGCATGATAGATGGATGGATGATGGTGGAAAATGGAGTAGGTAGGGTTTATGTGAGTAGAGATGAGGGAAAATGTGTATGTGTATGTTTCTGCCTCCTCCCCTTCAGCTTCTAGCCTCTCTCTCTATGGAAAATACCATAAGTGGTGTGTTTAAACCGTTTTGGGTCGGATCTCTAAAGCAGGGTTGGGTTAATTTCCATATGGAGTAAAAATCTAGTACTGATACGCGATATTCACTGCAGCTAACTTTAGGTTTCACCGCGGTAAACCTCTCACGAGAGTTCATTGCCTACTTACTTGAACTTTGGCAGCGGCAAATATGAATTGCGCCGCAGTAAATTTCTCCAGAGCTGCTTCCCTTACCCTTTTGCACTGAGTTCCTGAAATGAAATAGCACAACTTCACAATATCATTTGCTCATGATGGAATTTAAGCTCAATAACATCATTATTCATGGCCTATGTACTCAATATCATACTAATCCAAATCAACAACTCCTAATCTCAAATTAATCACAGAAGGATCATGGATGGGCTAAAATTGACTCTAAGACTCTAGAAATTCAAGTAGAAAACTAATACAAATAAAGCTCAATCACATGTATTGGAACCAATGATATTTTTCCCCTATAGATCACTTAATAAAGTAAATTTAGAAATTGGAACCACTCCATTTCGATTTTTCTGGAATTAATTATGAATTTTCAAAGTTGGGCCAGAAATCTAGAAAATGGGCCAGTGAACAGTAGCAGCGTTTTAAAAGAAAAAGAAAAATTTTCAAGTTCACTAAAAATGTCAATTTGAGTCATCCAAAGCTTAATAGTGGTTCTAAAGTGATCTTCATATTAAGAAATAGGGGGAAAATATGAGGTGTTACACCCTTTTTCTAAGAAAGGGCGCCTAAAATGTTAATGGGTACTAGGTGCCTCAAAGTACCAATTTAGTTGTCATTTCACTTAAAAAATAGCACCTAAAAGGAACCTATTGTTGGTAGGTCAAATAGAGGGACTTAGGCGCCCATTTTCTTGATAACAAAATTGTTAATTTCCAAACACCCATCAGAAAGAGGAATATATATATATATAAATGCTTTGTTTAAGTATATGAAAGCTTTGAAATAGGTAACAGTTGTAGGACTTTGTCAATCTACACAACAAGCATTGAATATTTTCTTTAGAGAGTAAAGTGAGTAGGAATCGCAGCAGCAACATAGGCAAAGAAGTGAAGAGACAAATCCAAAGGATTGTTGGGAAGGATATTTATAAAGTTAAAATTTTGATGGTGGGTGTTCAAAGAAATTGCTTAAGAATGTAATGTATTTCTAATAGATTATTTAAATGTTGAAGTGGCCTTTTTAACTGAACAAAGTATTATCTCTTTCAACCTAAGTTATATATACGTTTAGGACAGGAAGAGTATTATACAATTTAGATATGATATTTTGTTTTGTTGATGTATTTTTAGTATCAGCCCTTTTCTTTTGTTTTGTTTTTTAAATTAAGAAAAAAGTTCGATTCATGTTTATGCATGTAATGCATATCTGTTGAATTATTTTGAAACACAAAGGAAAGATACGTGATATTTAAACACATGTATGAAGCGGCCATGAAGAAAAAGTATTAAAATAAGAAGTGGAATGCATTTCTTGGCTACAACAATTTATTTCCTTTTTAAGATATTTAAATATGGATCATCTTGTTTAGATTTTGATTAGCTCTCCATGCTAAGGAATTTGCTTAGCATGGCAAGCCCCTCCCACTAAAGCTTCACCCCATTTCAGATCCCTCAGGTGCATTCGCAACTTGGGGAAAAATATTTCAACACTACTAATGCATGGGCTTGAAGGCTGCTTGAGAGGTCAGTAATAATTTAACATACTGAATAATATAAATAGACGAAAGTGGGGATTAATGGGTTGGCTGATTAGAGATGGGTATATAAAGGGAAAGACAAAAGTGGGAATAGAGAGGGAGTGGCTTGGAACTCAGAGGTGAGGGTTGAAGCCAATGATCAGTAGGTGAAGAGGAGTTCCTTTTATTTAGAATAAAAGGAACTAATGCAATCAGGCGCATCATATTATAGCCAGCCAAGCAGACGCAGATCCTTTTGTTCAAGGATTCTTCATCTTCATCTTAATCCAATCTTTTCCTTTATTCTTCTAAGATAAAAGCAAGCAATACAAATAAACCAAAGTTAAGGACGTACACAAACAATAACATCGCAAGTACCCTATATAAACTGTAATATATATATAGCAAATCATTCATGTGTATATATATAGCAAATTTTCATATTGTACTTACCTTGTCACTATCAATGTCGCTGTAGTATGCTTTCTCCCCCTCCCTTCTTTTTCATGTTGTCATAGTTTGTGTTGTTGTGGTATACTCTCTCTTCCTCCTTTTTATTATTCTTTTTCTTTTTGCCATCTTTAGTATCACTATCAGTGCTGCTGCCATTGCTACTCAACAATTTTTGTAATATTTTTTATAACTTTTTTTGCAGCTTCTCCTGCATCATTTTCTGAGTTTTTACTGTTATGTCTTGAATATTTTCTCTTATATACCATTTCTTTTTTGCCTTCTGTTTCCTGTCTTCTTCACTTCTCCTTTCCTCCTCCTTCCTTTTCTTTTCCTCCTCCTATTCCTTTCCTCCTCCCTTTTCCTTTCCTCCTCCATCATTTCCCACAATTTCTACTCCATCCTATTCCTCTCCTCCTCCCTTTTCCTTTTCCTCCTTCTGTCTTTTCCTTTCCTCTTGCTTCCTTTTCCTTTCCTCCTCCATCATATTATTTAATTCCTCCTCCATCATTTTCCTCTTCTCCTCCATCCATCTCCTCTCCCCCATCATCCTATCCCTTAATCCTGCCTCCATCTATCTCCTCTCCCCCATCATCTTATCACTCTATTCTTCTTGCATCCATCTCCTCTCCTCCTACTCCCTATCCATGCATCTCCTCTTCTCCATCATCATATCCCTCAATTCCGCCTCCATCCTGTTGATACCTTGTTTTGATGATAACGAAATAAATGTTTTATGAGGAATTATACAATTTGAAAATTCCTTTGAAACTTGAATTCTTGAGCTTAGCATAATTTTTCAATATTATAACTTAATGCGTTATGAAAATGCTCGAGCAATTGGTAAAAGTATTGATAATACTTTAAGCATTAGAACATAATGCTCAAGCACTATGTTTTTGAACTTATGTTTTTAGCAACACTTTTACTTAGTGCCTCAAGTGAAACATTCAAGTATTGGCAATGCTCGAGCACTGGAACTCAATGCTCAAGCATCAAGTTCTGAAAATGAAGTTTTAAGCAATGCTTTCAATGAATACGCCAAGCATTGACTAAAAGCACAGTCAATGCTCGAGCCTTAGGGTACAATGCTCAAGTATTGAGGTTCTTCTCTATGCTGTTAGTTCTTACTCCAAGCATTGGCAGGATGAATTACCAATGCTTGAGCACTGGTACTCAGTGCTCAAGCATTGGGCTAAGCTAGAAGCTCACATATAATGCTATGATGCAATACTTCAAGCATTGGCTAAAAGTATAGCCAATGCTCGAGTGTTGAGGATTTTTACATCGTGTTGTGAGCAAATGCTACCAGCGATGACTAGAAGCAATGCCAATGCTTGAGCGCTAGTACTCAATGCTCTAGCATCGGGCTCCAAACTTTACTGATCACTTATACTTTCTAAAAATGCACCAGCAATTCGTGGCAACATTCACAATGCTCGAGCACCATGACATAGTGCTCAAGTATTGGGTTTTTGAACATGTTATTTTTTCTATGCTTGCACTAAATGCTCTAGCAATCCTTGAAAGTATAGTCAGTGCTCAAGCACTAAAAGACAGTGATCAAGCATTGACTCCTTTTACTGGCAAAAACCTTCCAATGCTCCAGCACTAACTTACAGCATTGGTTTTACAGGAAGCACAATGTCTTAATACTTGATCATCGAGCTTATTTTTCAAATGCTTTCATATAATGCTCCAGCATTGGGTTATAGCATTGAGCTTTTCTTTGAAATACTTACTGCAATACTCGAGCATTGGAGTGTCATGCTCAACCATTACTTTATCTGACAACTTTGTGTCTGACTTCACCTACACTCTGAAGAAACCTTCCTTATTTGTGTAACGACTTTTTGAATGCTAACTACTCTCATAAATACAGAAAGCTTGACTTATGTAATAAGGAATGAAGCACTGATTTTATCTCAAAGGTGAAGCTTTTAACGATCATCTGCAAACTTCATCGTCCAACATTCAAGCTGTATTAAATGATTCATTAAGGAAGCAGATGGTCGGTGTTGAGAGTAACATCTATTAATGGAGTCTAACGGATACATCATTACTTTTCAACTGTAAAATCTTAAGCATTCAATACAAAAACAAGAGACGAACACTGTGAACATCCAAAGCCATTTATTAAGCTCTCTGTAAATCATTCAATATACATTATTAACTTCAGTATTTGCTATTCACTCTTTAGAGAGAGTTTATTGAGCCATTCTCAATTATAAATCTGTGAGAAATACAAGGTTAGGAACTTGTGTCATCTAGGCTGAGTTTGAGCTAGAAAACAGAGTGTACAATACTCTGTTTTAGTGACCAATTCACCCCCTCTTGGTCAAATCCTACACTAACAGATGTTATATCATCATACATTGAGTTACCATTCATCTAAACTTCATTTGGATGCTCAAAACTATTTCTTGAAGATGAAAATAGTGTTTAATGAGTTTCTGCAGCTTCTTGAAATAAAACTTTATGGACCTTTTGTGGTTGTAGGTTTTTGAAACTCAAAATGATTTTGAATTTGGTGAAAAGTTTCAAAACTCAAGTTTGATAAAGTCAAAACTCAAGTTCTGTAACTTGCTGTTAAAACTGGAAATTGGAACTGGAAGTTTGAAAAAGAAGTTTTTATGCTTAGTTCAAAAACTTGAGTCCAAAATTTTCAAAACTTGAAGTTCCACAAAACACGTAATGAAAACTGGAAGTTTTGGACGAGTTCCAGTTTTTTAGAACTTGAAGTTCCATAACGTGCGTACCGAACTGGAAGTCAAAACTTGAGGTTCCAACTTCAAGTTTCCCATCATGTTATAGAACTCGGTTATAATTTTCAAGAACTTGAAGTTTCACAAAACTTGCAATGAAAACTTGAAGTTTTGGATTCATGTTTTCAAACATGTTATAGAACTCGAGTTCCATTTTTTCATAACTTGAAGTTTGACAAAACTTGCAGTGAAAACTTGATGTTTTGGATTCAAGTATTCAAACATGTTATAGAACTCGAGTTCCAGCTTTTAGAACTTGAAGTTTCGCAGAACTGGCAATGAAAACTGGAAGTTTTGAATTCAAGTTTCACAAAACTCAAGTTTCAGGATTTCAGAACTTGAGTTCCACAATTGTCTCCCAAAACTTGAATTGAAAACTGGAAGTTGTCATTGAACTCGAGTCCTGTTGTTTTCCAAACTCGAGTTCCATGTCATTCAAAACTCTATCAATTCAGAAACTTCATGTTCAAACTCGAGTCCTCATTAGAAGTTTTCAGAACTCAAGTTCCTGAGATTCAGAACTTGAGTCTCGAGAACCTTTTCAACTGAACAGTTTTTCACACGTTTTAAAACTCGAGTCCTCATTTTTCCAACTTGAAGTTTTACAATTGGACTCCAAAACGTCATATCTAAACCTGAAGTTTCAAATGAAAGTTTTTCAACTATACTTCAGAACTTCCATTGCAAACTTGAGTCTCAATTGAAAGTTTTCCAAAACTCTAGTCATTTTTATCAGAACTGGAAGTTTTACAACTGAGCTATTAATTTCTATGTGAAAAAACTCGAGTCATGGAATATTGCAAACTTGAGTTCCCTTTTCTTCCGACACAGCTACGAATAGTGTTTACCAGATCTTTCCTTTTTCATGCGGGAACATTTGAATTTCACCTGCTCCCATAAATACTTTATGCTTTAACTTAGTAACAGGGAATGGGTTCTCTAAATACTTCTCCAGCTTGGACTCTCAATAGATAAATTCTTAGGCGATAGACAAACAGCATGCTAGAGCCATCAATGCATATCGTTGGGCATTGAAGCAGAGTGTAATAGAAACGAAACACATTTTGACGAATTAATCTTCAACAAACACTTGCTTCTTGTCAGAACTCCAATGGTTGTTCTTTCTATTTCAATGAGCAAATATTGTCAGAATAGATAACGATCGAAAAATAGAGCACAAGACACAATCAATAATAGATATATGCTTCTCTCTAAACGGGCATTCAAAATCTGAGTAATGGCTATTTATTGGAGCCTCAACTATAAATATGAAGAAGCAAACAACAGAGAAGGAGAGACGGAGAACATGGAGTCACTGAACGTAAAATAATGTAACACTTCTTAAATCCCCTATATAAATCATATTAGATCACTATTGAACCACTTTAGGGCCTTGGATAACTTAAATTGACCAAAGAAGTGAACTTGAAAATTTTTCAAGAACGTGTTACTGTTCATTTGGTCAATTTCC
>JANTPZ010084018.1:0-24174 GCA_025593235.1 Vachellia pachyceras
CGTCCTGTGTTGACTATATTTCTTACAGTTCTCATAACAATAGCTGCAGCACGAGCATCCAACCCCGAAGTGGGCTCATCCATGAAGACTATAGAAGGGTTAGCAACTAGTTCAACTGCTATAGTTAATCTCTTTCGTTGTTCTGTTGACAATCCATCAATTCCTGGTAGACCAACAAGTGCTCCACTTAGGGAAGTAAGCTCCACAAGCTCCATTACCTCCTCAACAAAAGCCTAAAAAAACACTTCGAAAATTACTTTGAACCCATATATGAGAAAAGAGTCTTCTTCCTTCCTTCGTTTTTTTCCGCACAAATATACCTTTTGTGTCTCAGAGTCAACACCTGAAGGTAATCGAAGCCATGCAGAGAACAATAATGATTCCAAAACAGTCAAGCAAGGGGAATGAACATCATTCTGCTCACAGTATCCAGAGATTCTTGCAAAAGTGTCTTGCCTTTTAGGGTATCCAGATATATACATGTTTCCTTCTATGATGCCACCGGTTTTTCTTCCGGCTAATACATCCATGAGGGTGGTTTTTCCAGCACCGCTTACTCCAACCAGTGCTGTTAATACACCTGGCCTAAAAGCTCCAGTAACATTAGCTAACAGTTGTAGCCTGTCTTGGAGTATCCCTTGTTGTTTCAATTCCTTGAGTTAAATTTTGAATTGAAATCCATTTAGTCTACCAGAAGAGAATCAAAGGAATTAAAAAATAATGAAGAACAAAACCAGTAACACACCAAAGGGACATCGACATAGTAATTCATATTGCTGAAAACCAAGGAAAGTGGTTGAAATGGGAGAACCATTCCTCTTTGATTACAAGTTATAGCTGCGAAGAAATGACAAGAAGGTGAATAATACCACTTCCCGCTAATCAAACAGACAAGTACAAACCATATTTGTTGGTAATTGTAGAATTAATTAACAAACCACTTAATGATCTTGAGTGACGCAAGTAGTCTCTCAGCTTCATGGGAACACTTTCATCTTTTCTTTTCTCTTCTCTCTCTTTCAGCTCCTCCTTTGAGACTAGAGCTTGTTTCCTTCCCAAAGCTAGAGCCAGTTTAAAGAGCAAGAAGTTATTATCGTTGTTGAACAAAATTGTTTTCTGGTCTATGCAGTGACAGAAAGAAAGGCATAATCAGATTATTAGAACGAAAGATTACTCACGCTTGAGGTAAGCCAAGAAAATTGTGAATAGCGTGTTGAATATAACTGTGTATCCAATCATTGCAACAACACCGATCCAATACCAATAACTCTCTGCATATAAGCTTCTCTCTCTTAATAGTACCTTACCCAATGGATAGCTGGAACGATTTCCAATTCTCTGCAAGGAGAGAAAATAGTAACTAATAAGCATGTTTTAACAAGATGAGGAAAAGTGTTTGGCAGAATATAAACAGATGTAAGCACCTCAGAGCATTACCATAATGATTTCACATTTATAATGATAGTTCCTTGGTGCTATAAGCCACAAGGAAAGTAAACCAGATGATAGAAAGTGATAAGTCTATGTATACCTTATCCCACGAATGTCCGAGGAACTCATTTACAGAAGCAGAATTTTGTGCATACATCAAAGGAGAAACCCAAAAGCCCCATACCCACCAACTTGGTATCCGATCTGCCCAAAGTTGTGATAATAAAGAAAGTCTTGGTAAATTCATCTAAGTCAAATATAGAAACATGTAGAGATGATAACATTTCTTATTCAACCTCTTGAAATTACATATCCTCCAAGAGACATCACAACCAACATGGCAAAGGATCCAAAGGTATTAGCTACTATCATATTCCGGCCCAACGATCCTATAAAACGAAAGAGAGCTATAGACATCTGGTGCAAACAGAAATAAAGCAAGAACTGCTGGAAAAATCTGCAGAACCAGAAACACACACCTATAAGAAGCTGTCAGAATGAATGAATGAATGAAAGAATAAGCCAAGTTAAATCAAATTATACCCAGTAAGTGCAGGATCAAACCCAATTGTATAGTATGTGACTCCCACCCAGCATCCAGCCTCCATGAAGGATGTGGGAATACTGAGAACCCATGAAGGGAGTGTATAAACCCAGCTAGGGTAAAAGTGCAAGTCTCTGTGCTTGTAAAGTACTGGAAGCTTTGTCACCAACATTGGCACCTCTGTAAAACCATTGAAGAGGATAATAACCATAGAGAAGTATAATGCACCAAGATAAATGCCTCCATCATCAATAGTATTGTGGTGTGTTGTTGTCCGGAAGAAAACACTCATTGTGATCAAAGCAACCAAAAGAAGCTGAAAATAGTCATAGTACAGCTCAAGGTCAGCAAAGAACATGACTCCGAAGAAAAAGCCAAGCGCATAGAGCTTATGGTTAGGGAACAAGTGAGATTAAGTACCTGAACAAATTTGAAAACATAAATAAATGAATTTCGTTTCATTAGCAGCTTCTGCCACAGGAAGCTGGCCTTTAAGAGGTCACGCCCTTTTGCGCCATAGCTAGAAGTTGCCAAGGCCGCTGGATGATAATAATGTCTATCAAATGGCATACTTAGTTCTTCAGACAAATTCTTTCCTTCGCGATAAAGGTGAAATGCTCGTACAAACATACCAACAGGTATGTACCGGTAAGGGCGGTCAAGCATAGACCAATACTGTTCTTGATCCCTCTTAGATGTAACCTGACAAGAATTTCGAAGTTTGAGCAAATGACTTGAAAAGCATACATAGAGCAGAAACTGGTGGTATTCTACTACTCACTCACTTCTTGCAAGAAGTCTGCCACATTCTTTCTCTCAGGGCAATTAAATCCCATCAAGTTGAAGAATTCAAGAGCAGCTTCACGAGGGCCTTGGTACACAATCTGACCCTCACACAGAACAATGACGTCATCAAACAACTCAAATGTTTCTGGAGCTGGTTGAAGAAGAGATATAATAGCGGTTCCATCAAGTGCACGGCTTGAATGCTTAAGATATCTGATTATCTGATAAGTGGTTGAGCTATCAAGACCCGTGGATATTTCATCCATGAACAGTACTCTCGCTGGGCCAACCAAGAGTTCACCTGAAAACCATACGCATCATCTTATTACAAATATAGTAAATGAACTGAAGAGACGATGCAAAACAATATGCACCTGTTATTTATTATTCACCTGTAGTAAGCCGCTTCTTTTGGCCCCCTGAGATGCCCTTAAGCGTTTCATCTCCTACCAATGTGTCAGCACATGAGTCCAAACCTAATATCTTTGTCAGAAATATTTTAGTACCTCAGAATATTTATAAAGACCACCTGCAGTGGTATTCTAACAGTAACACAAAATATTGGTTTTCAAGTAAAATTTACGCCATCGTCGCACGTCCAAAAGTTTGAGAATACCTTCATGATGTACTCTACCACAAGATTTGTTTCCTGTCCAGCCAAAGCTAGTGACTGCAGAAAGAAATTCATTGGGTTAATTTGTCTCCGTACACATGCATTTAATTAAGAAGGGAAGTAACGTGATGATATGAACAATATATAAGGACCTTCATGAATATATCAAGATCTTCATCAGGTGTTATGCCAGCACTCTTTTCTCTTCTGGCAAGTTCCAGCAACATATCTGTAAAGGATTCGAATTCTCGTTTATTTATCATCTTAAAGTGAGAAAAGATATCAGAAATTGCCATGGTGGGGGTCTCATGAGAACAGAACATACCATATTTAAATCCAACACCTTGACAACGTGCAGCAAGCTTGAGTGTTTCCCTCACAGTCATCTCTGGCACAAGATAATCTTGTTGGCCAATATAAGCAGATGTTTTCTGTGCAATGAACTCATCCAGACCATGTCCATTGTACGTGATGCTCCCTGACGTCTTCAAAGGTCATAAAAGCATCAATAAAGTATAGAAATTGAGATAATGCAGTCTAATCTCTACTTCGAGTCTTTAAATCTGCTGGTTTTTAAATTAATATTAACGAATAGACTGACTCCTAACGTGGTTTTAACTTGCAGAGATAATGAATTATGTGCTCTATTATCCTGACGTGGTTATTTATAATTTTAGTTATAGAAAAAAATGAGTACCTGCAAACCAGGTCCCAGCCTACCAGCGAGAGCTAAGAGGAGAGTTGTTTTTCCAGAGCTTGGTGGACCCAATAGCAGCGTCAGCCTGAAGGGAAATAGAACAGCTTTGTGAATTTTCCTTATCGGTTTCTATATTTTTAATTAATTTTAGTATGATTTGATTTGACTGTTTCTATTTTTAAATCAATAAAAAAATTAAAATATTTAAAAAATGGTCTAATATTTAGAAGTCAGGTTGAACTCCAGAGTCAAATAAAATATAAAGGTTTAAAAACACCCTTTACCTTTTACGAAAAGAGCATATACTATTATAAATAATTTTTTGATGTAAAAATGTAACTAATGGTACAAAAACCGGTTTAACATGTTACAGATGATAACTTTGACTAAGGCTGTTAGATTATTTTTTTTTTAAATTCATCCAAGTCACATCTTTTTTTGGGCTAATTTAGAGTATGAAAATGAAAATTTTTCATTGTATCAAAAGTCAAAACTCTGTGTAAACAGACTCTATGACTCAATTTTTTATGAAAATTTAAGAAATTAAGATTACTTTTAAAATTCATCCATTTAGAGTTAAAAATACCACATCTTATTTTAAAGCTAATTTAGGGTCAGAAAATTAAATTTTTTTTGCAGTCATAGAATTATATGCAAAGAGCCTCTAAGGCTTGAACTTTTTTAAGGATTATGGAAATCACAATTATTTTGTAAAATTCATCTATTTTGGACGAGAAAGGACACATCTAGATAAAAGATTAAGTAATGTTTCAAATCCATGACTTAACAAGATTAGTCAAAATTAACGTATATAGTATTTTAAGCTCATTTTTAAATCATTATGTGCGTATTTGTGTCCAAAAATTGTTTTATAGTGTGTTTGAGAATCCATTGGAAGAAATAAATTTAGGATTCCGAGATTATTTTATAAATTTCGAGATGTCTTTTGTCTTGGCTTGGGTACAATGTTAGGAAAAAGTTTTCCCAAACATACACTGTATTGTATACTCTTTATATAAAAGATAAAAAATATTTTTGAACCTTTAACCCCAAACAAAAGACATGGGATGGCAAATAACGAATAAAAATATAATGGAGACTATTAGTTAAACTAACACAACATTCTATTCCTAACATTAATTTATCTACTTGCTGGCCCTCATATTTCTTTATTAGTGATGATATAGTTAGGTAAAAAATGTTGACCGTCACTGAAAAAATATTCAGGTATTATTAGAAGGCAGTTATATATGGGTGAATATATGTTTTCTCTATTATTCCTTGAAAGGACATACTTTATAAAAATATATTTATTAAATATTTATAATTATTTTTTAATAAAAATATTTATTCCATTTTCAAAAATCAAAATGACAAGGGTAAATTTTAGTTTGCTATTTTTAATCTTTTATTTTTTTTCAATCAATTGAAATCAATAAATTGTGTTGGAGATGGGAAAAAAACAAGGTATAGGTCTGGAAGCAAACCTCACATTTTCAAAAAGGAGAACACAAATTTAAATTCGGGATTATTTGATCCTACTTGTAACCCTAAATGATTAGTGTTCGTCTATTTATTAATTTTTTTAAAAAAAAAAGTAAATTCCAAACCTGACCTTGAAGGCCTGATTATTCCACTAATGTCCCCCAATATCCTCATTTTACTCCTCTTCAATCTGCTTATCCGTAGCTGCCTGAAAAGTGCCTGTATGAATCATGAACAGAATGCAACCAATATCAAATCATCAAATTCAATTTCAAAAATAACCCTACATATCCAGATTAACTGAAAGATATCCATACAGACGATGAAGAAATTAAATACCTCAGCCATGTTGCAAATATAATTAGGCACTGTGGGCAGTGCTCTGCTTCCTACTTGCACATAACTTTCCACCGTCAAGTGTTCAAACCTGACCTCCACCTTCGGAAACCCTAAACCTACCCTGTATTTATGTATGCATGTAAAGTATATGCCATTCATTAATATACATATATATATATATATGTGGTTCTGTTTGGTTGCTGAGGATCAAACCCAGAAAACTTGGAACAGGCTTAATTGGCATTATTGATGATTTCTTACGCGTCAAAGCGGCCTCTGATTTGATCCAGCAACTTCTTGGGATCGTGATCGGCCGACTTCATCAATCTTTCCAACAGCTGCTTCCTCTCCTCCGCATCAAGCTCCCTCACATCCACCACTCTCCGTAACTCCCTGAAGATCCCTCTCCGAACTCTCGCGTACGTCGGAAGCCTCTCCAGTGCGCCTCCCTCCCTCAACGACGCCGTTCCTCCAAACACGTTCTCGCCGGAGTTCCACATTACGTCGGGCGATAATCAAATCGGCTCTCTTCACACTCCCAAAACACATCCAATACCCAAGTATCGCCGATATACGGCTTCAGACAAGTGTGAGAGAAGAGGAGAGAGTTTAACTAGCTAGTTAACAGAAAGGAGAAGCACAAATATAACATGGCCATTTCCATCCTAACTTCCCAGACAGGGTTGGGTTGGTGAACAGCCACTGGACCATTCGCTCTGTAGATATTACCATTGGTTCACCAGAAAGATTCACAGAATTGTTGGTGGTTTCCATTAATTCCTGGACTATAACGGGTGAATTCTTGTCCTTGCCGATATTAATGCTGAGGGTTTAGTAATATGGTGAAGTTGGTTTACCAGTAGTTGAATGCAACTAACACAGGCATCACCTTCGTCTTCGCATTGACGTGCATGTGTGTGTGTGTGTGAGAATCTTCATATTTCAATTGATAAATGACACCCAAACCGTACCTGAATTCAGACTAGCGTGTAGTGTAGGTTAGTTTTAGATGAATTTTGAGGTAAATCGTCAACCATTTGTAGGTACTACATAGTTGATTAATTATTCTTTGGTTATAATAAGAAGAATTGATTAATTGATACTGTTATTTAGGTTATGAAATGAATAATCTAAATCATCAATCCATCATAATATGTCAGCAACATATACCCACTTTTGATAGACTCGAAAAAACGGATCGAACCCAACGAACAGGTCCGTTTAAATCCATTTAATAAGTTGATAGTTGGATTTGTAATTTAGAGTTAAAGTAGTGGGCCCTGTAGGGCCACAGGCTTAAACTAGCTAATTAACTTGTTTATGTCCGTCAAATCATTTTTTGTTTGTTTCACTTTCATCACTATTTTTTCAATTTTTTTCTCATATTTATAAGTTTCAGAAATAAATCTTTTTAAATTGAATGTTAATTCATTTTCTGAGAACGTGCATCTATAACTGTATTTATTTACTTTTTTATTTTTAAATTTTATTTATTTCATTGTTTTTATTTTGATGAAACCTTGTTGTCATTTTTTCAAATCAAACCAATCTCCTGGTGTGGCTTTTAAAGACCTCTGGGCGGCTGTTGTGTTTCAGCCGCCATGGCTCTATCACTCGGTCGGCTTTATCATCTCTCTCACCGAATTTTCCCTCTGTGACTTCCGAATCGCTGCATCCGGCTGTGTGTTCTATCTGATGGAGTGAGATATGCTCACGTCACGTGACACTCATCCTAATCCTCTTTTTTTTTTTTTTGCCAACTACACTTATCCTAATCATCTCATGCAATGCATATACTGGTAATTTCATAAAGACAATTTTTCTGACCAAAATTTTAGAAGTAGACAGTACTTTGGCCTGTTTGGAGGAGCAATTTCAAACAGTGTTTTTTGCAAAACGAGATAATTTTCTTTACATATATTTACCTCAGTTTGCGTAAAAGTATTTATCTACCGCATTCCCAAATATGCACAATAAAAAACTGAACAAGTCAAGCATTTCTCAAACTCAGCTGGAAGGGAACACCGCTTTTAGTTTCGTTATCCTCCTATTAAAGGTAATACGTTCAATATTAACTGTAAACACATCTTCTAATGAGATTTTGAACATTATTTATCATGTTGAATAT
This sequence comes from Vachellia pachyceras, assembly GCA_025593235.1. Lineage (NCBI taxonomy): Eukaryota > Viridiplantae > Streptophyta > Magnoliopsida > Fabales > Fabaceae > Vachellia > Vachellia pachyceras. Next base: position 8,024 of record JANTPZ010084018.1, read on the forward strand.
GACTCTCTCTTTTCATTAGACTCAATTCTTGTTGTTAATTGCAATGTTATTTACTTCCATAATGATGTAGACACAAAAGCTTAAGAGTCGAAGCACAAAAGTAAAACAATAGCTTTTGTTACCACAAAAAAAAAAAAAAAGCAAGACAACAGCATTGTATCTTGGAGGCATAAAGACTTTTTTTATGTATATAATTGAGAAGTTGTAGCTCAGTCTAGTTCCACTTGTAATCTCAGGATATTACTCTCCATTCACAAAAGCCTAGAAAGATTTTATTTCTTTAAACACATGTATAATTCTATTAGAAACAATATTATTTGAAATCTTTTCGAGTATTAAATGTTACTTTTTTTTGTTACGTATATGTATCTTTTTACTGATGGCGATCCTGTTCAAGGCTCAGTCAGACACTAAATATTATTGTAGTTTGTTCACACGGTTTACCATTTTTTTCCCCTTGTTTGCCTTATGAGGAGGCTAAGGAGGGGAAAAAAAGAAGAAGCACGGTTCTAACATCTATGATGATAATGACGCTTCCAGTTCCAGGCTAAAAGCCATTCATATGCCACATGGCTAGTGGGCCTACGTCGGCCCAATTCTAGTCTTACTGTAAACCCTTTTCCCATTAATGTGGATAAGTTCCCTCTCATCTCTCCAATTTTTCTTTCATATTCTTCTGCTTTTTTATATTGTTTTCAACAAACAACTAGATAGAGTTGATGATCCACTTATGGTCATGTCTAAATTGAGCAAAATCCTGGATTAAGATGGTTGGGATTCAAATGGGTATAATATATTGAAGTCCAGGATTAAAAGGGGAATGAATTGGAAGTTTTTACCTTGGGGACAAGTTCCGTCAAAATTGAGTTGAGCTATTTTTTATTTAAAAAAAAGCCTAATATATACCCAGTTCTTTAATCTCAACAGTGAAAAAGATAAAGTTACACTTAAAAGGTGTTAACATTGCAAATAGTTGCAAGAAAAATGAACTGCCCACTCAGCAGCAGTGGAAGAACCTAAGCAGAATCTGGAAGTGCTGAGCAGCACAATTTGAATCCATACTAGAGGATTTACAAGCCCTATTGACATCTTAAAAAACGAAGTAAAAAATGAAAGAGAAGAACCACATCACTATATTATTTGAACGCCCATATTTGTTTCCTCATTATAGTGTATTCAAGCAATTAACAGGCGGCCACAGAGCATGCAGCAGATTTTACAGGAACTAAAATGTCACCAACTACAGATTGAAAATTGGCTGCAGCTTCAAGTCGTTCCCACGTTAATCTTCGCCTCTCGGCTTCAGCACTCGACTTCAAATCTTCCTCCTCCAAGTTATGTTGGCAGGCAAGTACCAGATCCTTATCCATCTGAGAAAGCATCTTCCTGATGTTGTTAGTCAGGTTGAGTACTGCTTGATTCCAGTGGTTTTGGGTGTTATGTACAAGAGCTGAGAAGATGAGAGGCAGAATCACCTGCCGATTGTGCGTGATAAGATTAAGGATGTGTTCGTTGTTCCAGAGCAAATGGGCGCGTTCAGCCACCTGTTTCATCAGATCACAATAAGATCCTTTACAAGCATTAGCACTGAACACCAGTTGATTAGGGATTACAGGGAGGATCCCTAAAGACTAATATTACATTGTGTTCTAGGTCCAGATTCTAGGTCATCTTCCTATACCATTTAAGATCAGATAGTCAAAGAAGTAGAAAAGAGGTCCATTGACAAGTAGAGATGACAATAATTATTTCTTCAGCAAGAACCAGAACCCAGTCAACAAAAGAGATGCAGACTAACACAAAAAGATTCTTGATACACAAAATGTAACGTCCTACCTTCTGATTCCTTGGTACTGCTGACCAGGGGAAAGAAAAGTATGGACTGTAAGCAACAATTGTAATCAGATAGAAAAGCTGCCTTTTCTAATATTACAACTACAAAAGAAGCAAAATAGCTGAAAGCCAGAAACTACCTGATAATGGGAACTGTTAAGGCAACCACCTATGCGTCTAAACAGTGGGACCATAATCTTCTGGAATTCCACCATGCTAGTCATTTCCAATACCTCTTCCAATTCACTCAAGAACATTAACTCCTTTTGACTATTTGTGACTGGCCAGTACTTCAACAGTCCCTTCATCACAGAGCTAGCCAGTTTTGGGTCTTTATCTATGAACTGTACAACGCAATATGTTAACTGCTGATAATAAATACCCACGGACTTGGGTTTGTGCAGGGGAATCAAAACCCTCCACAGAAATGTTCTGTGCTCCTCCTTCAATGGCAAGGCAAATCCACTAATTATGCTCCCAAATATCTCCAACAGCTCAGCAATTCCATTATGACGTTCGGTCTCAAACACAAACCGGCAGATAATGTTGCTAACTGATTTCCGTATAAAAAGCCTGTGTGCCAAAAATCTTCCATAGATCCTATGCAGGATTGCTTTCAAGGAGTCTCTTTCTCTAGGGTCCTCAGAATCAAAAAGGTCAAGCAATCTCGAAATAAAAGCATGGTCAACATACATTTTTGCTAATTTCACATCAAGAGAGGCATAATTAATAAATTGAAGGAGGAGGTCATAAACAAGTTGCAGGTGGGACCAAGCAGGATCGAAGATTGGTTCTTCATCTGCTGTTTCATTACCAGTAGAGCCAGAACGAAACTTGGGTGGGAAAACCCGGAACAAATTGTGTGCACACATTTTACATATCGCAGAAACAGCTGGTTCTGCAAACTTTGCAGATCCAGAAGAAACAAAATCAATGAGCTCAGTGAGTGTTTGACGTTTAAGATCTAGCTCCGAGCAGTTCCTATCAGGATCACTCATATCATAAACACTGCAGCAAAAACCCAACTTACTGATAAACAGGTTTTGCTTTTGTGCATTTGAAACATCTTTAAAGGAAAGATGGGGGTCAACTGCATCCACACCAACGCTCATGCTAGCAGGGAAAACAGCTGAAGATACCCGCTTCACAGCATTTAATTTGCTTGAAATGGCAGTCCCAACATTTGTACATTGAAAAACATTCCGAAGGCTCGTGGTATTCCCAGAATCACTCTGTGAAGTATCCGATGGGTCAGATTTTGGCACCTTCTTAGGCAATTTGCTAAGAATTTGCTTCAACATAATGCCAATGCTGCAAGACAGCAGAGAAACACCTGCATGTAGGTTATTACCATCAGCTGCAATAATAAATTATCATTTCTTTCAGGCTTCAAATGCTTGAAAATTCTGAGTTAAAAAGCTATAGCCTAAGCACTCTTTATGTCGATTGCCACATGAAATAGGAAATTTGAACATGACATAATAGACCAAATGTGCACCAAAATTGGAAATTAAGGTATGTCTATAAGATGGGACCATCTTGAAGATTATACCAGAGACAGAGAATGATACTATTTATAAATTGGACCAAGTGGTTGTGTCAAGGGAATAGAGGGTATCATAATAAAGTTTAGCCTAATAAGGAATTGGAATGTCATGTAAGAAATGTAAGTAATAAATTCAAGTCAGATCCAAATATGTCTATGAAGTTATATGAAGTGTTAACAGAATCCAGCACATTCGGGAGAATGCCCATAAAGAACGAAGAACAATTAAGACTATAACGCCACCAAATTGTTGGTCTTTCTGCAGCACCAGCCCATGGTAAAGTCAGATCAAGTTCATCTCAATAAAATGGAGACAGAAATATTCGAGCTGTAAGAGTAAAGAAATCAAATGCCCCACCTTTAGCAAGAAATTAACGAACCATTCTTAAAGAAATTTAAGGTTCCAATAGCAGATATAGAAGGAGATAGAAACCGAGATCTGGTACTAAAACTAGAACAAATAGAGCAAACTACTTGATCAACCATTAAAGCTGAGTACAGCTGTGTAACTCTTGACAATCATCACCAGTGATCAAAATTTTAGCTTAATAATTCAACAAAATAAAAAAATCTCAACACCACTGAAGATCGAAAACATCAGAACCCAAACACCATAGATGAGAGAGAAAGCGAAACGACCAACCTGAAATTTTTCGAGTGAGATAAACCCCACTAAAGAAGAGGAGGAGTAAAGAAATTCAATGAAGATCTTCAATATTTTCCACGGAGATCAAGCACAAAAAGGATGCTCCTTCGGAAAGATAGAAAAATGCAGTGTGAGAAGACGAAATTGATGAGAAAAGAGTTGGAGAATTGGGTGTTGCAATAGCTGGAAAATGGAGGGAGAGCCGAGCAGGAGATTTCAATGATCGATCCCCATGAATGGCCCCCGATTTTAAGCCTCATCGATTCAAGAGAATAAGCAAAGGAGACATGTTATTCAGAAACTGTAGGTACAGCAGTTCTGTCACTACCAAACCAAGAAGTAAACGCACTATTATTATTGTACGAATATATACATCTTGGTATGCTTGACTTTATTTTAACTCTCAATTTTTCTTCCAAATATGTGTGGTCAGAGATAGATATAAAGTAAACAGCTCGTGAGATTTTGGATGTCATGTCAGTTACAGTTAGCTATAGCTTCTTGTTTGGCTATGTTCATGAAGTACAGTGCTGTGTGTACTGGGAGAAAAAGGAATCTTTTCATTTTTAGCTCATTTTACTCGTAAACTTGACAAGAAGTTGCTGGATCATCTTCCTCAGCAATGGATAAGAAAAAGGTAGCGGTTCCGCTTGTTTGCCACGGCCGTTCCCGTCCCGCAGTGGATCTTTGTTATAGTCTTGTTGATTATGTACTTGTTTGGGAATTTTATCTCAAAACATAACACACAAATCGAGATAAAATCATCTCAAAATCTGTTAAAACTATTTCGAAATTCATAAAAATTATCTTAAAATCTGTAAAACTGTCTAAAAATCTGTAAACTCCGTTATTCCAACGGAACTCTTTTCTTCTAACGGAGTTTCCAAACACACACTATTTTTCTCAAGCTGAAATAGTATAAGCCGAATTCTTAATATAAAAATTGATTTCAAAATTTAGATAAATTACTTCATTATTATATATATTTTAAAAATTTATATATATTATTAGATTATATCAATATATAAATTAGATAAATTAATTTAAAGAAAAAATGATAAATATATCAGTTAATTAACTACTTTAATTTATAAAAAAAGTCCATTGGCTCTTGAGGGTAATATCTATTTTTTTTATTATAGTCTCACTGTTAGGCCTAGTTCTCATTGTCATAATTAATTTCAATAAGATAATAATATAATCAATACATCAACATAAAATATAACATGAGGAATTTTTTTCTAATAATTTTATACCTTATGAGCGCATCTTTCTTAAATAAAATTTTACACGTAATATAATCGTTTTATCTGAATTCAACAAGATGTCAATGAGAATAAAGGTATCCTGACGGTGAATTAACACTTTGTTAATTGAACGTTATGTTTGGTAAATTATGAGATCAAAGGGCTGTCGTTTTCTTAATCCTAATAAATTAATAAAATAACCTATCAACAGCCAACCAAGTGAACATTATGATGCAATTAATTCAACTTAAACGACTTTTCACTTTATTCATATGGAAGATAATCCTATTTAAAACACTGTTAAAATATTGAGTACTAAGCATAAGTAGATCTCCTTTAGTCCGTCACATTGTAAAGAATTGATTCCTTTTGGTAGACTCAATCAGTTGGTAAACAACTTTCACGTTGAATTTTCATTCTATCTTTTTACATATTAAGGGGAACCCTGTGACACTAGTATTCCATAAGACCCCTGTAAAAAGAAATCCCTTGTAGCTCCTGGTGGTTTATCTTCTATAGGTTAATCGTGGGTGTGATTTTGTACAATAAATTTTTCAATGGGCTTTTTTGGCAATTTCTTATGAATGAAATTAGTAATGCAAGGGAGGCAGTGAGTGCCACTGGAGGAAACGAATTGAAGATGATGAGGAAAGATAGAAATGAAGAGGTTTTGCTGATGGTCCAATTAGAGGGTGCAGAAGAAAGAAGGATCAGATTGTGAATCAGCGTTAATTGTACTCTCAGTCATCGCTCTGCCCTCTGAATCTCTCTTGCTTCATCACACTGCAACGCCATATGAACCCAGTATCGTTCCCCTTTTAATGGCTCTGCTTCCAGAGTCATTCAGATATGATCACCAGCGATAATATTGCTAAGCCTTCTATTGGAATATTGTTCTGGGTGACATCTATTAGAAAACAAATTTGTTTCCGTGAAATCGTTGAGGTCCAAGTAAGCAACAGGCACCTTATATGTAGCTTGTTGCAGAATTGTTTCTCTTCATTAAGTTTTTCTCTTTTGTGCCTCAAGTAACATATTCGAACCATTCAAATCAAATTTTAATACTTCCAAGTTATACGACTTGTCACTGGTGGAGAATGCTGGCAATTGCAATTGAATCACAGGGTACATACAATTACACCGATCATTGGGACTGTGTTCCCTAGAAGTACCCCACCACCAAGAGCCATGAAGAAATATGATAAAATATAGCACTATACAAGCCTAGCCATCTTGGTTGAAACGTTAAACATTAAAGACAGCCTAACAGTATGTTGCGTAACCATTAATCAAAAAGGAATATGGAACAACCACAGGAGGGGGGGATAGCCAGGAGCTACTACTTACAGTGAAAATGAGATTACTTTTCCCCAGCAACACCGGAGAAAAAACGAATCAGAGAGTGCATGTATATATATTTATGTGTATATATAAAGGCATGTAGAACAGACAAACACTAGCAAGACTCTCCCGTTAGAGGCTCGATGATTCAAGGACTGTGGAGACGGATGCCTTTCCAGCTATCTAGGTGCTTTCTGCCGGAATCTGATTGTTGGCACCCAAGTTGTTGGGGTGTTTTGGCCTCCACTCTGTCCTGCCCCTAACAATCTCACCACCATCTTCAAGCCTAAGCAAATGCTTGCACTCTACACCTCCACTTTGAGCTAAATTACCGACATCCGCACCGGAGACAGCTGTCAGTGAATGCAGTACACTGTCCCTACCGCACTCCCTCCGGTACTCCAGAGTCACAGAGCAAAGCTTGTGGCTCTCCAAAATTGATAGTGGAGCACTCTGCACCAGTTACAACACAGTCATTGGATTAGAAGACCTTGTAAATTTGGTACATAACATACTACGCATTAAACAAAGATATGAAGATTTTGATCCTTAAGACTGCTAATAAGAAGATATCTCCAAAGAAGATCGTATATCACAATGTTGTTCCATTTTCCAAGCCTTTTCATGCATGATAGCATGCTATAAACAAATCAGAATTATTAAAATTACAATTAACAATTTACATTTTGTATGAAGCCCACAAAGCACTTCAATGATGCATCGAATACCCAGAACTATTCCAACTCATTACATGCTTTGCCTTTAAATGAATACAATTCCATATCAATCTTCAGCCACATATTATCTAACAATTCCATCACAAGAAACATCTACTATTATGATTCGATCTCTATCATATTTATGCTCAAAGAGACTCAATGCAAGCAAAGCGAAAACAGATGGACCAAAGAAATGAAAGAGAAGAAGAGGATAACAAAGGGATAGGAACTTGTAAGAACAAGAGAATAAAAAACTACCTCCAGTATCCAGCCAATGTACTTCACGTTGTTAACATGCTGGTTGACATCCAAGTCATTCCACCGCGGCTGAAATCACAGAACACAGCATTTACAAAGTCAAAAGCATATCAGGCAACTTAAGAATGAAATAAAGATGATAAGTACAAAAACTGTTAACATACACTCAAGCCTGTGCGCTTATAGTCTGCTGTGTCATCATCAAGTTTAGGTAGTTTTCTGTTATCCTCTTCCACAACAGGGTCAGAGTTCACAAAATAGGGCTCTATCTCTCCTCTAACTTCTTCAGGTATTTTAGACAGCTTCCTTGTCAGTTTATTCATCATGACCCAAACACTATAGATCAACAAAACCAAAACAGCGGAACCTATTGTTAGTAGAATCATGAATTTTTTGGCTCGTTGCATCAGTTAAAATTGTCAAAGACAGGAGAAAAAAATAATAATTTTATTATTGAAACGAGTCTGTTTCTGATAGCAATAGGAAGAGGACAAAGAGGAGGAAGGAATCATAGTGCACAGAAATGATTACTACCTGGAGGCTCTTGTCAATATTTCACCAGTTTTGCAGTCACGCACAACCCAATCACGACGCATGCCATTCTTCCCCGAAGCCGAAACCCAAGTGTCTACTTGAACAACATCACCCCTGATAAGCAAATATAGACTCTTTCACTTCAGATTGCTCCATGAAAATCTACCTAACAGTTCCTCCCACTACCCATCAACACAAGCAAGGCAAAAGAACAGAAAACATGCAGTCCTCAGCCAGTAAAGATGGTATCGAACTAATAAACAAAATTAAGCTTCAAAAAGCATTGAAAGTTGCTTCAAAAAATTCTTTCACGTGTCTTCAACTGCTCATGGATTCCAACCACAATTTAGAAACAACTTCAAGCAACCAAATAAATCATTAACTTATATTATCTCATTCGGAATAACAACCCTAAGGCATAGGCTTCTCAGAGTCCATCATGAACCATGTTATGCTTCTCGGACTTATCAACACAGAAGAACTAGAAAACCAAAATAAGAATATGGTTACGCAAGAAAACACATAATCCACACATGAACCGGAGAAGTGCCAAAAGTTCTGAAGTAAATTTGTTATAGATTCATCAATCATCATAAAAATTGCTAAAATAGAAAAAGAAATGGTGGATATTTAGGCAAATCATTAAATCGTATATATGGGTGAGTCAAGATGACTTACCATGTAGGATAACGATCAACCACAACCTGCATCCGAGCAACCACCCATATCAAGTTCTTTTTACACATCTCTGAGGTAGAGCCAAAGCCATCGCCAAAAAGCCCAGATTCCTTAACATGATTTAGGGCAGTTTCCTGTATGGAAACAAACATTAAATATACAGGCTCTCTACCACAAATCAACGCATCTTTGAGAGCATCATAAGAAATTTGTTAGAAGATCATACCTGCAAATGGTTCATTAACGTTTCAATAGACGCTGTTCGATCAGCACCTATTTCATAGGACCTAATAGAAAAGTTCTCCCGAAACACAATACCATCCTGAACAAATTTTCCTATACCAAATGGATCCATAAGCATGTCAGGTCGCTTTGGCTTCCAATCCAGCATCATCCACTGCTTCTCAGCTGCCAAGAAAATTGTTGTGATAGCAGCTAGAAGCATGCTCCAATCAGGCAACTGGTTGATAAAAGTCCTTGGGGAGGGTGATGGGGTATCTTTTTCATGTTTCACGGTTTCCAAAGATGTAGTAACTCCATTGATCTTTGGTGGGGCTTGAGCATTTGCCTTAGCTTGCAGGCCAACAGAAGTTGTGGATTTGGATTTAAGTCCTCTGAACCCACCACCAAATTTGGTAGTCTTCGCACTGGAGTCTGGTGTGGGTGAAGTAACAGGGAAGAACGAAGATGTAGCAGCGGTGGCCACCATAATGAGTTCTATAGCAACATGAAAGTTGAAGCGGGTTATACATATATATATATATATATATATAAACATGATCTTCTCAAATAACCCAAACTCCAAAGGAAGGGAAAAGTGCAAGAGGTAACAACGGAAATAGAGTTGATAACGAATTCTACGGGACATGCGTCAATATGAAACATCATTATACTCGATTGAAATGATAATGCATCAAAACATTTCATATCACACGCAAAAACAGTGATGCCAAATAAAATGAACTAAAAAAAATAAGTTTTCGGCACAAGTTCCAAAACATTTTCTTGGAGCTCCTCTCCAATCTTTTGAATACAAACCGTTTGAGACTCCAGCGTCCTTAACCATATGAAATTGTCAACTACCGCGGTAATAAGAAAGAACTAACAGGCATTTTATCGGTATCATACATTTCGTTTAGCGGTACGAATAAAATAACAAAATTACGTTAAAAGAAACTGAATTATCGCATTATTGATAACAAATCCTCAGCAAAAGTCGGCGCAGATCTGACTCTATCTAAAAACATCACATGCTAAAATTACGACGAATAACACAAAAATAGAGGAGCCCAAGCAAAGAAGGGAGATACTAAGGCAAAAAAAGAACATAGAGACAATAAATCATTAAACATAGCAATCCACCACAAAAACAACATAAGAATTCCCCATAAACACGATCCATTCCTCACTAAACTTTTTTCAAACGAAAGCAAAAGAAAAAAAAAATCTCTAAACTTCAATGCCGCATTTTGAAAAAAGCAGGAAGGACGGGATCTTCCACCACTGGGGGGAGGGGAAGCAAAAAAGAAAACGGGACGAAGTTCAGAAACAGGAATGAGATGGTTGCCGAGCATACCTTGAGTTCTCAGGCAACCAAGCGAGCAAGGCACGAGAGCTGAGGCTCCAAAACCCGGATCAGACGAGTAAATTCGGGGCCGATGTCCCGACTTGACCAAAGCAGAAACAGAGCAGCACAGCCTTTCGAGCCTGGAAAGAGGTGAAACGACAGCAAATTTTGGAGAGGAAGGACCCAAAATAACGAAAGTGGAAATGGGGAAAAAGAGGCTAATGCGTCATTTCGGATCTGCAAATCCCTCTGTCGTCTCTACCTTGTTTACAGGGTCTGTGTGCGACCTCCTTGGAATTGGAAAAAAAAAAAATAAGCTTCCTTTTTTTTTCCAAACAATAAAAATTGCACAGTAGAAAATATTTATTCTGCTTAATAGCTTTGTAAACAGCCAAATGCAGAATCCCAGAGAGAGAGAGGGGTTGATTACTTCTAGGGCCAGCGATTGTATTATTGTACAAAGTGAGAGACATTGCTGTCCAGAGACTTGGTTTTATAGGATCCACCCACCTCGCCCTCCCGCCACTCCATCCAACTTCCGAGTTTTCAGCTATCACGCGCCAGCCCCACCGCTATTTTTACTGTGAAACTCCTTTATCCTTCTCTTTTCTTTTCTTGTTTTTTTAAATAATTAGGTTTTAATACATTTAAAAAAACATATTTACATTGTTGGTTTATATCTCCACATATTTTTTTTGGTGGATGGATTTACAGTTAAATGATAATATTTTAAAAATAAAATAAATGGTTATAAGAAATTTTTATATGTATGGAGCGCACTATAATTGTGCATCCCAATCAAAAGCCTATATTGTGTCCATTTGGGAATGTGGTAGAAAAATGTTTTTACACAAGTAGAAGTAAATACGTGGAGGGGATTATCTCGTTTTACAAAAAAAACACTGTTGAACGTGTATTTAACTTTTTTAAACACTCCGACAAATAAATCAATTACCTTTATATGGACTCTGCGTATTTTCTAAAATGTCTCTCCAAGACTTTAATTTTTCTCTCACAATTTTCGAGATCAAGTGGACCTACATAAGGCAACTAGGGTATTCTGATTTGAGAGAGCATGAGTAACATGGTGCACCGAGTGCACACCAGGATCTGTCCATTGTCACATGTCATCAGAGAACTTAATATAATATAGGTAGAAAATTTAATTTAAGTATTTTTTTTACTTAAGAAAATCACATATACAGGTATAAAATGAAAAAATTAGTCAACAATAGGTTTTAACTAAATGCTGAAGTCTGACATGTAAATTGCTAAAATTTGACTCGTAAATATAAATATAAATAATTAATCTCCTCATTTCAGGGCCTAATTATAATAATTCTTTCTTTATTTAACATGAATGGATATTTTTTAGCCCCTGAAAAAAGAAAGATATGAGTTCATATGTTACAACCAGGCCCAGACCTTAACTCATGCATTTTCCCATGAAAAACAAAACTGTTTAAAGCCGTGTAACATTTGAAATTAGTTGTTCAGGCCAAACCTTATTTCCGCAAATAAACTGTATGCTGAGAAAACTCAGTTATATTGCGTTTACTTCAATTTTTAAATAAATTATAAAGTCCCCCGTACATTGCAGGAATACGTTCGAGTCCTTGGAAAAAAATAAATAAATACTTAATTTTTATATTTTTAAAAAATATGAATTTGGTAAATAAAAATATTTAATTAACTGCTGATGGTTTAATTTTTATTTTTAACTCAATTTCATGTTCATGCCACGCTAATGAATAGGCTATAAATAAGAAATACTGGATAATAGTACTATTTTTATATTTCAGGCACAAAAAATAATGCAGTAGTACTTTTATATTATATATATAAATAATTTTTTCCCCTTCTTTTGAGCACATTGTCATTGTGCTCATTTCATGGACTTAAAAAAACTAATATGTAAAATTAAAAAAAAACTAATATGTCTCGAGAGTCTAGAGGTTTCTACTCTATTAATTGTAAGGGGCAGTTACGAAAATGGGCCGAAAGCGCTCGTGCACGTGCAGTGGTAATCTCGTAATTATTCCAACTTAAAATGGCTCTTTCGTCGTCACATGAATAACAGCTGGAGCGACCGTTAACCAAGGCTTTAAATTTACACGTGTCGGCCTCTCTCTTCTCAATTTTTTTATCATTAAGAACTAGTATGCTGCGCATGGGAGACCGTTGAGGGAGTGCTTTTATGGTTTTCGAGTATGTGATAAAAATTTTATCTTCATTTACATGTAATATGGTTTAAACGTGTAAACCAAACATACACATTATAATTTTAAAGAACCACAATTAAATTTTTAGGATGTATACGATATTATGTTATATTGTTGATTGAAACTTAATTATAATTGTTCTTATGTTAAATTAAGCTACGTAATGGATAGATTGGATTAAATAAGAGTCACCTAAAGTCTTAGTATATTTTCATGGATGGATCATGATTCGGTTTGATAGGTGCGGTTTCATTCAGCTTAGCGGAAACTCAAAGTTAGGTTCGACTAAACCTAATCCATCGTGGATCAATCCAAAACCTTAAACTCCTGTCTTTTTTTCCCATTTCTCTCTATGAATGCAAAAGATCATATGTGCTAAACACAAATATAATAAAAATACTTACAACAGTATAAAAACCATTTCAAGCCAATAAAACTTAGTTGTAAATACAATAGAATCTCCATCAACATTAAATAAAAAAAACCCAACGTCTAAATCATTAAACAATAAAAAAAACCACACATACTGCTCAAGACCAAATTTATTGTATGATCTTCTAAGATCCGATCCATTCAAACCAATCAGTTTTAAGATTTCATTATATTATTTATTTGAATTATAATGTAACGGACCGAATCGAACCGACCAGTTTTGCATAGCTTGGCCTTGGGTTCAACTCATACAAAATGCATTCTTTTTTTTTTTGCCCAAATACAAAATGCATTCTTGAATCTTCACTTTGACTTCCTCCAAGCATAATTTCTGCAGATAGTCCCTTGACCTAAACGAAGGATGGCAGACAGAAAAAGAACATCCACTCATTAAATTGTCTTTGCTTTATCTTCTCTTTTGGCATTGCTAATAAGTAGAACTCATTCGCCAACAAAAAGCCTCTTACTTTCACTTTTAGCAATGCTCATCATCGTATTCTCAGAACTTAATGGATCCGTTTTGGAACGTGAGAGAAAAGTATTTTTATGCAAGTCGAGGTAAATATATAGAGGAGATTATCTCGTTTTATAGAAAAACACTGTTGAATATGCATTTGACTTTTCCATACGTTATCACAGACATGCCCACTATTTACACTAACTGCCACTTTTATTAATACTCATCCTTGCACTGAATGATTTAACATACAAATCAACAAGTATTAACTTCATTGTTGAATACCAAGACTGCGGATATTTACAGTTTTCAAGTGATTTATATCATGAAATAAATAATTCTTCCAAAAGTGATTTATTGAAGATACTTGTTGAATGATAGTACCGGATAAACTTCATAAATGGTCAAGTTATTAATCATGAAAAATCCAATTTAATACTATGGTTTGGTGGGTGGTTTGAAGCTACCCCGAAAAAGACGTATCATTTATTTAATTTCCACCAGTCACGTCCACATAATAATGTCCCATTTAACATATTTTATGTAACGTGTGAATAATTTTACATAATTTATATGCCTTTCGAGTTTGTTATTCTTGCATTTGGGAAAACTTAGTCCAATCTCGAAGAAGCAAAAGGACATGCAACGCCTAATGCCAGTTAATTACCACATGTTATGTTTAGTGTGCAAATTATTATGAAATATAAATACGTTCCTTGTATTCACATGCAATTGCCTCGTTCCAACGTCACAGCTTTCACAATGTTTTATAACTACGTTCCTTACTTACAACCCTATCCTTATTGCAAAGCCACAGGTCATAGAGATTTTATTTACTGTCACTCCAATCCATAAATATACTTATCATTTTTCTTTAGATTAATTTGTCTGACTTATATGGTCCGTTTGCCAAAGCGGTGGAGAAGTATTTATGGGCTTATTCACACAAGCCGAGGCAAATATGTGGAGAGGATTGTCTCGTTTTACGGAAAAACACTGTTGAACGTGCTTATGGCTACAAGCCAAGTGTTGCCAAACAAGCACATAAACTGATATATAACCTAATGATACGCATGAATATCTTATAATATATATTATAATTAAATAATTTAGTTAGCTTTCTTATGTCATGTGGAAATATAATATCTAATATTTTTTGATACAATAAATTTTGAGTTGAATCCAAGAGACTCACCAGGATTAGAGTATGTCTTCGACTCAAAGAGTATCTCGTTTTGATAAGTATATTAGTTTTTATCTTCAACGGACTTTCAGGTTTTAAATGCCAAGCAAGCACAATAAAAGAAAGCTAAAGGGTTTCTGTTGAAACGTGAACATACCCGCTTCTCTGGTTAAAGCGACCAACCTATTGTATAAGGCATTTTTTAAATACCGTCATTAGGATGGTTAGGCACCGAATATACGGCGATGCTTTTATAGTTAACGTGTGTGTGTGTGTTATAGACCTTCTAAAGTCTGTTGGTTTTATTTCCACCATTATCACTTTTCACAGTCTGAAAAACAATGTGTTTGTGTGTGGCTGTTATAGACCTCGAAATGTATATTTTATGCCTAATGTGAGGTTTCTGCATCACTGGGAACTTATAGTTTTGTTGAATGAATTAACAGACCACAACTATTATGGGTTATAGGATTCTTCTTCTAATTCTCGTTGTAATGTTTTGTTGACCTTCATCAGCAGAAATATTAGATTCTTTAAGGATAAAAAATATGAATAATATATACAGTTAGATATATTTTTCCCAACTTGGGGTTGAAAAACGAGTTCACATAATGAGATATGAATATCACTGATATAATGGTTGGCATAAGTGGTGTTGCTTTAAATACATCAAAATAAATTATAAATAATGCATGTAAAGTTGATCTTCAAGCCACACAACACAACAAATGCAGTCCAGATATGGGGTCAAATTCAATAACTACGTTCCATTCCTAAAGTGACAATCATTTCAGAGTTGTGTATACGGGATAAGGGGGGAAAATTAATAAATATATTAAATTTTATCAACTAGCATTGGTTTTGATGGAATGAATGAACTATGGTGATTTAATTTGAGCATGATGTCGCATTTAAATAGATGTAAATACGAAAAACACATTTGAAAAGTTAGTCTATATATCTAGCATGACAATGTTTAAATGTATAAAATAAATAGCCTAAATTTACAAAAAATGCAATCTTGTTTTTTTTTTCCTCTCAAAAGAAACACCATAGAATTGTTAAGAAAATATAATGGAGACTTTTACTGGTAAATTGTAATGTTAATCCTGGCATTTTTATACCTCTATTTCATCCATAAGAACAAGTTGAGCTATATGATGACTCCTATTAAAAAAATCCATCTAATGGCAATTATGAAAATAGACAATGGTTTAAAAAGGAACAATTTTTTATCATGCAAAAAGAAAAAAATGGATGCAAGGACCAGACACCGAAGAACAGAAATAAGTATGGAAGGATTTCTGACTAACCTTCAAAAGTAGAAGAAGCCGGTGCCTCAAAGCCCTGTCATCAGTCCTATCCAAGAGAACAGTAATGTGAGCTGTGCCCTCAAAAGGACCAATGGTCTTGTGATGTTGTTCATATACAATTGCCATTGCCCTCGCACAAAGCTCCCTCACTGATAAGCCACCACCTCCTCCAAAA
>JANTPZ010084021.1:0-34778 GCA_025593235.1 Vachellia pachyceras
AATTGTTAATAGGCTTGTAGCCTAGTGGCATAGTGAGTCTTCCTTAAGTCAGATACTGTGAGTTTGATCTCACTTGTAATCTCAAGTCTTTACTGCCTAACTCTCTAATCCAAAACAAAAAGTGAAGAAGAAACTGAAACAAAACCCCCAGAGAAATGAGCTTACAGGCACCAGGACCGTTGTTGATGACCACACGAAATCCATCAAGAATACCTTCTTTCTCAGCCACTATCTTGGCAGCGTAGAGAAGCTGACCTAGTATCTCCTCATGTCTAGGATCAGCCTGCGAAGATGCTACATATCCAATTAAAATCCTATATATATAGAACTAATGCGCCAATGGATTTATGATCAATCAGTGAAAATTTTGAAAGCGGATTTTACACCAATTATGCATTTTCATCGCTGATATGATGATATTCATTTGAAACGCCCAGTAACTAACGATTTTAAATCTAACCAATTCCTTGCTTTCGAAGAAAAAATTGATATCTAAAGAAAACAAGAACGGGAAAAACATCTCATCAACCAAACAAGAAGAGAACAACACATTTACAAGCCACGGCATACGAAACCAACTTTCAACATCTTGAATCAGACAAAAGCAGTTACCTTTCTTTTCTTTACTCTTACTAATCATCTTTAGACAGGAAGGAAAAACCATTGTTTCTACAAGACTTGTTTCTTCAAGGACTCACATAAATATGAAACATGTAGTTTCTCTTTTGTTTCCTGTTACTTCCTTTTTCTGGAAAACAAGAGCTAAGCCTACCTTCGTGCAGGATACACTTCCTATAGTTGTTACTGCTTGGAAGGTTAAGCCAAAAAAAAAAAAATAATAATAATAATAATAATAAAAGCACAGCACAAAACAAATCATACAAGATTTCCTTCCAACAATAGGTAAAGGGTAACTAATTACCTTCCCGAGCTGTGTCAGTCCATCTCTAAATTTTGGAATGACTAAAACATGAACTGGAGCCTGGGGATTAATGTCCCGAAATGCTAGAACCTTTTCATCTTCATACACAATGCTCGAAGGGATTTCCTTATTTATGATCTTGTCAAATCTGGTAGGTAAATCGGGGTTACTAGATTGAACACCAGGAAAAAGAAAGAAAGAAAATGAAACAACTAGATGGTTAAGCAGTCATGCTGCTATACTTGTCATTACATACAGGATACATCACCGTACTGATGTCAAGATACTATCTTTGATTTAATGAAATATCGTTATGTACTAATTACGTTAAGATCAAGGAAGGCATTCGTCATCCCTTATCCCAAGAGGCATCTCTAAGACTCATATCATATTTAGCAGAGCCTGAATGGCCATATCCAGTTACAATTCATTTGCGAGTGAACCCTGTGAACGATATTCAAAATCTTTCCAATCGATTCTTTACATTTTCCACAACTCAGTCTAGAACATTCTTTCCGAGGGACAAAGCAGTTAAGAAATGTTAGATAATTTTGGATAATTGCTATTTTTCAATTATATTTGTATTTTATGTTTCATCACAGTAATTCACTTCTCCATGACAAGGAAAATGACTTGGAAATAAATGTTAAAACCCTAATATTTAAATCTTTGCAAAACTTGTCAGATCAATTATGATAAACTTGGGAAATTCAAAACAAAATATTCCAGAATGATAAGCAAGCAGTGTGTTAAAGACTGAGAGTCAGAGTGGCTGTACATTGTTGGGACCCCACTATCAGCATCAAGAGCAGCTGCTTTGGCTGCAGCCTCTTCATTATTTGAGGCACCAGTACTGAAAGGCAATCTGTAATAGAATTCAATAACCAAAGCTATTCAGAGAAGAGACAAACAAAACATTCTGAAATGGATAAAGTTAAGACACAACTTCTAGGTGCTTCCTATTGAGCTTTCCCACATAAATACAATAAGAACATATTCTTACATATTCACTCATGTGATTGTCTCCCAAAAAAGTCCCTTGACATGTGATGTTTATATTAGAAATCCTAATAGAGAGCACCTAAAGAAACTTTACCTGATTACTATTCTTTTGAAATCCTTCGTTACAGTATTTGGTACAAGAAAATCCTCGTTACATTTAGAAGTTTACCAGAAAGATGAACCTTCCTTACATTGAGTTTATTTGGTATTATTTTGATAATCTTTAAATCTTTACTACAGACTACAGTCAAAACCCTTCGTTACATCTAGAAGTTTAGTTTTCTTCTATCAAAAAGAAAACTGATTTCTAAACTCATCGACTAATATTGATACAAGTTATCGATCATCTTAACTGCCATTCTTCTATATACTAACCTACTTGAAAGCTGAATTTCGCATAGCTTTATATTATAATCTGCTTCATTCCATCCATTGCTTGCCTATCACTCTGCGAATTCCCTCATTTTGCCAGTTTCGCAATTCGTAAAACTTATAACAGCAAAACGCTAATTATGCGGAGCTAACGATTTACTTCTGCGTAAAAATATGCAAAGGAAGCTAAGTAGAAAAGGAAAGAGATAAAAACAACACCTTCGGGATCGGATGGGAAGAACAAACTTGGAGAAATTGTGGTTTGTTGCTTTCACGAAAGGCACGAAAAGTCTTGCTGATATCAATGCCGAGGAGTTCCTGACAATAATGCGAAGCCAAATTCAATGTCACATAAACAATCTGGCAATGAAGAAATTGTACTGTACCTAATCAGTGAGAAAGGAATTGTCGCAGCCATAGCGCTCCCAGTGAAGCAGAGCTGACATCACCTCATTTTCTCAGGAAAATTTCTATCCAGTGAAATATATTGAGAAATTATCTACTGCGGACGGCTGATTCCAGAGATAATGTAAAATCTCTCATCCAGACCGTTGAAATCGGTGGGCCATGCCACTGTCGTGATTAACATATCTTGTGGTTCTAAAATCTCAAATCATTTTCCGATTTGCTCGTTCAAAAATTAAAGAAAAGAAGCATCTCCAACAGAACAGGAAAGAAAGAATGGCGAATTTTGTTCTTCAGGTTCCAAGTAGGCTGAGGAACTTCCCAGTCTTTTCTTCGTCCAACGGTACTTGCTGTGATCTCTATCAATGAAAAAATAGTTTATTGATGGCTAATATTTGGTTAATAATGGATTATATTTTTCCCATTAATCTCTTAAGTGTTACATTATATTAATTCTTGGTTAATTGATGGCTAATATTTGGTTAATAATGGATTAGGGGCTTCTCCTACTGCTTCCGGAGCTGGAAGCGTTGGTGCTGGGGGACCAGTGATTCTGGAGCTTCCTCTAGAGAAGATAAGGAGGCCATTAATGAGGACGAGGGCAAATGATCCTAACAAAGTGAAGGAACTTATGGATAGTATTAGTGAAATAGGACTTCAAGTTCCTGTAAGCACTTGCTGCACTTGTCAAATTGTCTTCTAATTTTTGTTCCGTTTGGGGCTTTGTGTGATTGGGTCTTCCCTATGTTTGGTTTACGGGAAAATGCTTTGAGGAAAATTCGTAGAGGGAATTCTAGTGGTTTGTTTGAGCAAGAATTGTCCCTGTAAGTCTGCAAGTTGATCTCTGGCAAGATATACGAAGAGGGAATTTTGTTGAGTTTGTTGTTGGGGCAAGGATTTTCACTGCAAGTTGGTCTCTAGCAAATATAAACTCACGACTATTATTTGCTCAAATTCTCACCGAGAAACCACTTTAGTTTGACAACTGCTGGAGGAAGATGATCAACTTCAGGTTTTCCAATTCGTCGGTTTCTTGGAAAATGATTTTTGTGGGAATACCGGAATACTGAGTGAATTGTGATAGATTTCTTGTTGGAGCAAACATCTTTCTCATGGCGTTTTTTGATATACAATTCTGAATTACTCAGGTGTGGACTTTCTATTAACTATAAGAACTTGATGTCATTGGGAACTTCCCAAATGAAATCTTGTGTTCTATTGCACTGTGTTTTGCATTAAGAAGCGTGCCATGACGTTACTTCGTATGTATAGCCATACCATCCTCCCAAGTCTCAAGTCTTATTCATTGCATGTTTTTTCCCCTCCCATTAATTGTTGGTGATATAAGATGTGAAATTATAGTAAATGTTCAGTTTAGCTGCAGGATGGATTTTATGTTTGTGTAACACTTGTGGTTCCCCTTGTTTGGGCTAAAATAAAACTTTGATTCACCAAAATATCATGGACAGAGCTACTAAGTTATCTGACATTTTATTGATACAGATTGACGTTCTTGAGGTTGATGGAGCCTATTATGGTATGTGCAAAAGCTTGTAATCTACAAAGTATTACCATTTAGTCATTTTTTATGCTATGTTCAACAGTAACAGAACCCGTACATTAGAACACAATTTTAAGTTCGACTATGTTCATTTGGAACTCAATCAAGTTGCTCTCATATCTAAAGAATATGTATTGGTTTACTATTATTCTTCTTAAACAGACACAAGCCGTACCTAAAATTACACTAGCTCAAAAGTGAATCATGGTCAGTTTAGATACATACGAAAGGGAATCATGTCAGAAAACAAAAAATAGAGAGGCTCTTGAAGGATCTTGGATGGTGATAACAGTTAAAGAATGACAGATACTTTGGTTTGTGTTTGTAGGCTTCTCTGGCTGCCACCGCTTTGAGGCTCACCAGCGCCTTGGACTTCCAACCATCCGGTGCAAGGTTCGCCGCGGTACAAAGGAGACTCTAAGGTTGATATTTTTGCTTTAGTGAGCTCTTCAACAAAAACTTGTGGCTTGTTTGGTACGCTGGAATTAATTTTAGTGGAAATTGAAATGGAGATGGAAATGGAAATGAGGATGGAAATGGATATAAATATGGAAAAAAATGAGGGGTCAAAAAATCAATTCCATGGAATTGAATACAATTCCATGGGTTACATCATGGAATTCATTTCTACCCATTTCCATTTCCATTTTCAATTCCACCCCCCAATTTCACCATATCAAACATAGGAAATGAATTCCATTTCCAATTCCACCTCCTAATTCTACCATACCAAACATGGCATTGGTGCGGTAAATTTGTCATTCCTAATGATAGCGGATTTGATTATCATCATGCAGGCACCATTTGCGCTAGCATCATTTGGTCATGAAAACTGCAATCGTCTTATGGCCTAGTGGCATGCAATCTCTTCTACTAGTGAGAGGTTGCGGATTTGATCTCACTCATGACATTCAAGCTGTTAGTGCATGTGCCTTCAAATAAAAAAAAGGTCATGAAAATATAGTTAAGCAGGTCACATGTATATCTTAGCAGAATACTTCTATTAGGGAGTTTAGTTCTCAATCTATCCAACAATTTCTTAGCTGCTTCTTGTGATTCCATTACTTGACGGTCTTCTGTGTGTTGTTGTTCATGGAAGTTATAGCCTGTGTGATGAGTTAATGGAATTTGACGAGAATTAAGGATACATGAAGATTCCATTGTTTCCTTTTCATGTCCAGAAAACTGGAAGAGACAAACCTGAAAGCTCAAAAACAAGGAAAGGATATATATAGACTTACTTTGCACTCTTTAACAGTGATTAGTGAAAGATTCATTTATATCCTCTGTATAAAATTTAGGTTATGGCTTGATGTTTCTATCTGGTAAAGTGCAATAACCTCTACATTTCTTATATATAGAGTACGACAATCAAGAAGAATTGGAAATAAATTTTGATATGTTGATTATGAAATTTAACTTATTTTAAAAGGAATTAAGGCCTTATTTCCAAACTTTCTAATTATCCTACTTAATGTTTTTTACATGACTATCTAATTGTATCAGATTTAAGTTCAGTTGGAGGCAAATTTCAAAGGCATTTTCTACGTAATTTAAGCTTTTAATTTTATGTTTATTTGTAATCCTTAAGAATAAATTTCAAATTTACAGTAAAAATTGAGGTGTACTCCACATTGTGTTTCATTTTCTTTATTATTTGTTATCCCATGTTATTTGCCAATATCAATAAAAATTTTCAACTTTTGATTCACACCTTGCATCAATAATTTGTTTTTGTAATATAAATTAATATATATATATATATAGTGCCACTTATTTTATTTTAGGTTTCGCAGTTTACTATTAATTAGATACGATATATACATACATAATATACATCGAAAAAAATAAATTTTAATTAAAGTAGAAGATATTCAAGTTTACACGAGTTTTTTTAAAAAAATTAAAGTGAGAATCAAAATTAAAATGCAATTGATTCAGGCAAAAAATATCAATTATTTAATTTTGGATGTTGTTTTGGAGACTGCCCTTTTTCTGGGGAAGTAAGGAAACATAAAACAGCACAGGAGAGAGCGAACTGCCACGCGACAAAACCAAGCCGAATCCTGGTTTCGGGGTTTAAGCCTGAAGGAGCCTCTTCTCCGATCAGCGCTTCTTCGCCACAACAATGGAGGGAGGAGTATCCTACGCTCGCATGCCCAGAGTCAAAATTCGAGAGCTCAAGGATGAATATTGCAAGTTTGAGCTCCGAGACACCGACGCTAGCATCGCCAACGCCCTCCGTCGCGTCATGATCGCCGAGGTCCCCACCGTCGCCATTGACCTCGTTGAGATCGAGGTCAACTCCTCCGTCCTCAACGACGAGTTCATCGCCCACCGCCTCGGCCTCATTCCCCTCACCAGTGACCGTGCCATGGCCATGCGCTTCTCACGTGACTGTGATGCGTGCGACGGTGACGGCCAGTGTGAGTTCTGCTCCGTTGAGTTCCACCTCAGGGTCAAGTGCATGACCGACGAAACCCTAGATGTTACCAGCAAGGACCTTTATAGCTCCGACCACACTGTGGTTCCTGTAGATTTCTCTGACCCTGCGGGTATGGAGGGTTCTGAGAACAGGTAATTCTCCAATGTGGTTTCTTTTTAAATGGGAGGGAAAAAAAACTCAGACTTCCAAATCCGATAATGAGGGATATAAATAAGTTGTTTTCATATATTTTTCTCTTTACAAAAGTTTGCTCATTTTCAGAACTTACCTTCATGATTGACCTGGCCAGCGTTGTTTGTATGTTTAACGGACTTTTTCCGCTTAATTCTGCGAGTCTGTGACGCAGTTTGTTGTTGGATCTTAAAGGAGATTATAATTGTTACTTGGTAATGATATGTTCGAGTTGTATTTAGGGGGATTATAATTGTGAAGTTACGTCGAGGGCAGGAACTGAGGCTGAGAGCAATAGCTAGGAAGGGAATTGGCAAAGATCACGCGAAATGGTCACCGGCAGCAACTGTAACTTTCATGTATGAGCCAGAAATTCATATAAATGAAGATCTTATGGAAACATTGTCGCTTGAAGAGAAAAAAGAATGGGTTGATAGGTCTCCTACCCGTGTGTTTGAAATTGACCCTGTAACGCAGCAGGTTGGTTCTGTTTGCTTATCCTGGTTATACACTTCTCGGCAACTTTGCCATTGGTGATATTTCCTTCCATTCGGCATCCCACTCAGACTGCAGAATTTTGCGGGTGTGACTGTGAACATTTAACCTTTCCTGGATTCTGAGTTTGGTGCTGAAATGATGGTTTAATGCACTGCAGCTCCGTATTTCACTATTTCTTTTTGGATCTTAGCTTGGATAGACATGTTGCACTGCACTGTTTATGACTGCATTATGGTCATACTATGTGACTCGTTAACCTTACACTTTTCCTGTTTGGTTTTCTGGGTTAAAATAGACAAGAAACTATAATTGAAGGTACCTCTTGATGTCCTTTTTCTTGCTTTTCTCTAGCTTTTACGTTAGGCATTAGTGAATTAGTGTTTCTATATGATGTGTAGCCCTTGTCATGTGTAAAGGTTGCTGGCAGTTGGTTCAAGATTTTGGGTTTCAGTTGTTTTATGGCAGTGATCCTGGTTTAAGCTCACAAAACCATAGAGATGGCACATGCCACAATAATTTGAGGAAGTCCATAGAAGTGTTAGTGTTATTATTTGAGGAAGTTGTATGGGGATTCATTATACGGCCTCTAATATTTGTTAAAACTTGTATTATCCTGAGGTACATTTTCTTAAGAAGATATTATTACTCAGAACATTCTTGCATGTAAGCAGAACAAGCATTTCTTTTTAATAGGAACCATCTATGGGTTGTGTTTGTATGTTTGAGTCTAGGTCATCTGCCTTTTATTGGTGAGTTCTGCCCAAGAACCTCTGATTATTCCCAGGCAATGGGTTATAGCTAACTTGTTATCATCTACTAGGTAATGGTGGTTGATCCTGAGGCATACACTTACGATGACGAGTTGATTAAGAAAGCTGAAGCTATGGGTAAGCCTGGGCTCGTAGAAATCAATGCAAGGCAAGATTCCTTCATATTCACTGTGGAATCCACGGGTGCAATCAAAGCTTCTCAGTTGTTATTGAATGCCGTTGACGTTCTTAGGCAGAAGCTTGATGCAGTCAGGCTCTCAGACGACAATGTGGAAACTATGGAACAGTTTGGTGAATTAGGTGCACATCTGTGAGGGGGTTGATATCATATTGAGTATGTTTATGATTGATCTGATTAACTAGTGCCTCGAGGATTGGACTACCCAAGAATTTCTGTTTGTCGATATTATTCAACCTGCAACTTGTTTATTGGATCATGTATTGAAAAGGATAGCTGCTGAAATGCTAATTATCTTTCGAAGTCTGAATCACTAGTTCTGTTTGAAAGATTGAATGAGGTTCGCATATGGCGCTCCATAAGAGTTATTTGGCACGCCATACAAGTTATTTGATTAATTGTAATATTATTGAAATGAAATATCTCATAAAAAATGAGTGAATTTAGAAAATTACTTCCTGTAGTTATAAATAATGTTTTTGAATTCGACCTGGATGATGATGAGTATGTCGTGTTGCGTTAATCGGCCTCATTTTATCAACACACACACACACACAAAATATTTAATATTACAGATGTATTTTGATTTATTTTTTATGTTGTCTAAAGCATGTCTAAATGTAACCTCATAGTAACCAAAAAAAACATAAGATGGATTTAATTAAATTCAATTAAATCCAACTAAAAGGTGTTTATTGAATCTAATTAATGGTCCTCTATAAAAAGTTATATTAAAGATGAAATCCAATAATTTATTTCATGTAACGTTTGAGGGTATTTAAGAAAAATAAATGAAAAATATGAATTTTATTTTATTTTTTTAATTCATATGTATATCCTCAATCGCATAATCGCCAATAATTAACAACAAAACGATCTATTTGGCAAAAGAAAAAACAAAAAAACGATCTAGTTTCTCTCATGGACTAACGGCAATTTTACATTCATTTCAAACCATTTATGTGATTAGGTTATAGGTAGCTACAAATCACTGTAATAAATAATTATGTTCTTGGAAATAAATTAATAATTTCTCTTTCATAATATCATTTATACCTTTGAACCATTCGTCTCTGCCCATGCCACTACGTAGAGATCTTAGTACACCTTATTCTTTGGTGGGACCACTATCACAAAGCAAATATTTGATGATATAGACATCTTATATTGAACTAGTCAGGCTACAAGAGGAATCTCAAGCGAAGTGCAATATACATTTTGCCAAAATTTGAGGGGAACCTGCAAAATGCTTAGCTAGGGCGATGAATATATATAACTGTGATAACTAGCAGCAGGTCTACTAATTTACTATCCCTTTTTCTGTTGAGTTTCATCATGTTCCCTACTTGTACGCTAGAGGACCAGATCTAGATACAGCAAACCTTGGTAGGGGACTTGGTCCTGTACTCCCAGAAGTTGAGCCTTCCACGAATTTTGCTCGATTTCGGCTTGAACTGTAATCCAGAGGCCCTGAACGACGAACATTCCTGTGCCTGTTATCCATGCTCTTTAAGCCGCCACTATCAGCTTCATACAGGTGGTGTTCATGGCTATGCGATGAAGATCCTTTGTAATAACCTGAATCATTGCCGCCATACTGTGGTGTGGAGTCCCCACGAGGCTGCCGGATTACAGGAGATGCATGTGCCAGCAATATTGCTGGCGATTGTCGAGGTGAGGAGCTCAACATTGCTAATGGAGTGGATGGAGTATCTGCGTAGTATTGGCTGTATACAGACCGGAGAATGGCATAGGGGACATGGGATTCAAGTGAACTTCGTGGAAGGTATGGCGAAATTTCACAAAGTTGGTCAAGGAATATAAGCTGTGCTACAAGATGAGATCTGACATGAAAAAAAAAAAAAGAAAATAAAAAAAAAATCAGCATAAGCCATAAAGCAGTACATGTTTCAGAGAAACAGAGCACTAGTACCAAAGAAAGTCAGCAGCAATCTATTGCAGCCATGCGTGCCTATACTTTTCAATGGACATATATTTGGTTCGACCACATATCTTGTATTAGTCTGTAAATATACTTACCTATTTATTTCGCTCCAAGAATCTAGAATAATCTCAGCAGAGAGTTTCACAAATAACTGCATTGTGGACTTAATGCTTGCTTCAGCCGACATGTGACTTGGATACTCAGGATCCATTGCCTCGCTAGCATGCCCATTGGAGAAAGACTGCCTCTGCTGATATTCACGTTCCAATCTAACAAATTCACTTCCTGCAAACACTGCAGAAATGCACCTGCCCAGTATTCACTAAATTGGTCAGGAGAGTGAGACAGGAAAAATGAGACAACGAGGTACATGAGGATAAAAAACTCTAAAATTTACTGCACACCGATTCTTAGTTCAGTTTCCAAAAGTTTAATCAAAAAAATGAAACACTTAATATACTCTCAATACAAATCATCATTAAAGCTTTAAACTCCACCCATTTACAACATAGCTATGAAAAATTATAATTCATTAGACATATGACATAATGCTAACCTTGCCAAGCAATGGATGTTGTTACTAAAACCACCCGTGTCCACATTGAATGCGGTAGTAGTCCAAATATTAGAAGTCATGAATGTGGAAAACAGGTACGGTAACAAGCTCCAGGAACCATCATTTGCACCACCAACTTCTTCTAAAATTGATCTTACCCACTGTGAATCATGATCACTAACCACACCTTGAGTATTTGCCACTCTTCTCATTCTCCTGATCTCTTCCTTTTCAGGTATTTGATCAGGTAGATGCTTAACCATCCCAACTACTAGTGAATGTATCAGAGGAGCACCTTCTTCAAGTATGGCACCAGCAGCCTCAGCTAGCAACCGATCAAATGCCAGAGCAAGGCCAGCCTGAATACAAAAACTAACTACAGTTTCCAGATCAACTATTTGTTTTATAGAAGCTTCTCTTTCAAATGTATCTCCAGAAAGGAGGCTGGCTGCAACTGTTTCTAATACATCACGATTTGATCTTAATGATGTGTCAATGCAATTTAAAAGTGCAGCAGTGTGTTCTTTCAGCATTCTGTCCAGCCTGTCAACTCCATAGCCACCAAATATACGTACAAAAGACTGCAATTCCCTGAGATCAGTAACTGAGTCTGCAAAATATCCACCAACAGGCCTTGTACTCTTAAAGCATTTATGAAGTGGTGCAAACAATATCCCAGCACCTGATACATCCTTGATTATGTTATCTATATACCAATTGCATACAGACTCCGTAGCTGACCCATTATGTTGCTCTGCTGGCTTGTCAAACAAGTGCAGTGAAGAAACAGGTCCAGAAAAGGCTTCTGAAAGTAAAACTTCTCGAATACCCTGGGTAAGATCCATGCTGATGTGCTGCTCTGCAAGATGCACAATGCTAGCATGTCTTCGAATCAGGGACTCCAGAACAGAAGGCCGTTGAAGGTCATTATCAGTTTTCAATACCCCAAGCAATCTTCTCCTGAAGTTCCCAAGGATGCATTCTCTCATGTACTGCAGGATGGCCATGCGTTAAAATAACAGTAGAAGTGTCTATGGATTTACTAGGTCTAAATGTGTATTTTTTAGGAATGGGAGTGTATGGATGCTAAGCACGTACTAATGATCCATTACATGAACATATAGTCAATGTTTGACCATAATATCAAGCTAAATACAATATAATTTATATTCAAGTTATAACAACATAGTTCAAATGCCTGATATAATTTTTATTGAAATTATAACAAAATTGTTCAGATGCCTAACCTCTCTCAGAACGAAGACGTGGTTCAATACACAAATAGGCTCCATGTCATTTAAAACAGAGCATAAGTTAGTCAGCCTCTGCATTGCAGCTTCTAACCTGTAATGAAAGAAAAAGGAGAAAAGAAGGCACTAGTTAGCCTCAGAAAGTTTTGATTGTTTGGTATGGAATATATGCATGGAAGGAGATTACAAGAACATACATTTTGATAGAACTGTTGTTTTCAGGAAAGCTCTCATGGCCAGGTAAAGGAAAACCAGCTGCTCCTTTTGGAGATTTATACGAAGGAATAGAAACTCTAGATGCATAATTCAGATAAGAAGCTGCTTGCTCTGGAAAAAGCTGATATAGACATAACAGTAAGTTTTCTGCAATAGCACTAACTTTTTAAATTAATCATAACTTTTACCTGATTCTCCAGTGCACCAAAGCCTCCCTCGGAATCCAGTATGTTTATTAATCCTTCCAATCCTCCCATGATGGATTCAATCAAGGATTCAACATAAAGAACAGCATCCCTACCAATTTTTGTTACCTGCTTGAAGAAAATAAATGAATTATCACCCGCACTTCCAATCATCATAAATGCAGCTTATTGTTTTGATGAAGCAGGGGATAACAAAATAATGATTTCAGGACCTAAAAATTTTATGTCATGAAAATCCATTTCATAAAAAGTCAGTGCCACTCTTTATATTGTGGAACTCTGATAAGTGAAATTGGAAGCAACAGAATTCAAAGTAGCTTAAAATAGAAGAAGTTAGAGTCTATTCATCATAAATGAAGATTAAAAAAATCTCTCAGGGCCTAAAAGCTGCATGAAGCCAGTCATAAATGTTAAGCATCTCCTTCGGCAGATCCAAAAGTACATTGAAGCCATAACCTTTTGATGTAACATCAACATTTCATGGGGGGAAACCTATTGGAGCATTCTCTATTTCCTTAAACAAATGGGAAACTGCTCTAGAATTTGAAAATCTGGCACACTACATCTTGTCAGTAAAATTGAACAATGAAATGAGGCTATAGCATGATATACAGTTATCTGTTTCAGACTCATTATTGAAGCACGAGAAGTAAGTAGTGTCAGTCCAACTGCAGGGGAGGAACAGGTTTATGATTTTACCTCTTCTGGAACAATGGGAGAAGCACACTCTGGGAAACTGCTAGCAATCCCAAGCCATGCGCAGCAATGCTGAGGTCGTCCTTCTGGACCAAACATAGTGTTCCGAAATACCTAATTGAAGAACATAGCTAGTGCAATTAGCAAGTGAAGTTAGAATTTTAGGATGAAAGGAAAGTGAGTCCATATCTAAACCAAGGATTTAATGCTACAGTAGAAAACTAGCCCCTGTTGCACTTACAGCTGTGAGATGTTGGTGATAGAAATACAGCTTCCTAAGACTACCATGCTTTGAGAGAAGAGATTCCAGTTCATCTACGCATCTGCATTTAAAGAAAATGGCACTATTATTACCATGTCTTTGAGAGTAAAAGGGCTTACTTTCCTTTAATATAATTTCCAACAGAGCAAAAAGGGTAAGTGTTGGCTTATTAAAAAAACAAGAAAAAGAATGGTTAGTGTTGGTAATTATGATATGGATTCCCTATTTACCACTCGAGCCTTTGGCTTTTCTAAATGCCCTTAGCTGTTAGTTTAAATTATTTCCGTTTCTGGTTGATCTTCTTTCCCAGATTTCATGAAATGGAGTCAAGAGGATAATTACAAGTTTTTTCCTCCTAGTACCTGGTATCCATTCAAATCCGTTTCTTCCCCTTTTCTGGATCACTATCTCTCAGTATTCTACAGATGAAAGTACAGCCATGGTTACTTTATACGGTAACCTAGTTTTCTTAATAGATTAGGACTATTTTTTGCCTATCTCCTCCCTTTTTATTCAGTTGGTAATCACTAACTCAATTGTTGGGCTCCTATAAGTGAACTGTATGCACACTGCAAGTAGGGATAAAAAGATTGATACCATGTTGCACATGTGTGCGAGCACAGATTTGTTAAAAAGCGCCAAGGTTTCTGTAAATTTTCTAATCCAAACACAGCAGATAGGGTTGAGCCCAGACCCCAACACCACATCAAGAAAATGGACAAAATAGAAGAGGGAAAATAACTTACCAAACCAAATTAATTGTTCACTCTAGATCGAGTGTGAAAGAACAGGAAAAAAACGATTGGATTTAGGATCTAAAAAATAAAATATTGTATCCAAAAAAGAAAGTTTATTAAACTAATTTAACCATTCATTGTAGATTGGAGGTAAAGGACCACAGTACAGACTATACTTCGTGAGAGTATTAGAATGGTGAACAAGGTGACAAGTAACTGTACTCGTTGCTTAGGAGTATAGAGATCTTGATTGAAGAGGAATGAAATAATTTTTAGCTAAACACCTCATCTTTTGTGGGATTGGCCTGCCGTCTAGCTTCTTTATGGGCTTTGGCTCTACAGCGAGGTTCCTTCTCTAATAAAAAGAGGGGTTGGGTTGCTTTTTTATTAAACTTATTTTCTTTTCCTTTTTTTTTTTTGTGGTGTTCTTCCAGAAAATCCTCGCATTAAAGTTATTCTTTAGTTAATATTAATTTGTCGCCACTGCTGTGCCATGGAGACTGGAAGATTATTGATGGATGCAGCCTAGTGAAACAATGCATCAGAGCAGCAATGTGAAGGGGGGAAAAATCATGGTGAAAACCTGGACCAATTGTATGCAGCATTTCCCTCTGACAATAGGCCTTCTTTCCCTGTGGAAACTGTTGCTTTCTCCAAATGTCTAATGTTTATAGAGGCCCGTGAAGACGTGACTATCATTAAAATAGATAGCCAATCCTTTCGAAATTCCTGACAGAAGTATTGGAAGAATTATTTGAGCAAAAAGTTCATATAAACAAATTGTGCCGTAGGCAAATGTAATAAAGACAATGCTCAAACATACACAGATAAAAACAAATATGAGAATATGAGAATCCCATTCTGGAAAGGGTTCTTATCCCTTGATTCACTTTGGCGTTTTGCTCCTAAGTTTTTCATGGGAGTTTTTCTTTGACTGCTTCGAGCAGGAGTTCAGCAGCATTGATATTTTCTTAACCTGAACAGTTCTTTATTTTTCATTTCCTCTTTCCTGGTACTTTTCTCTCTAAGGTTTCCTATCCTTTTCCTGTGATTCTCTTCTTTCTGTTTAAGATTCTTTTTCCATCAAAAACTAAATAAATGAAATTGCTAGCATGAACATATTAGCACAATTTATTGTCTGCATAGCACGACTTTTACAACTTTGGCCCTTTTGTTATAACAATTAGTTTCCTTGTAAGAAAGACCGTATATCTTGACCAAACTGATTATTCCATACCAAGAACTTTGTGCTATTTATTAGCTAATAGTAATTACATTCATACCAGATAATATATAAAAAATGTATATCCAGAAATGGGATTTATACATACCGATAGATCACAAGTAATAGCAGAAATATTTTCACCCTGCGGTTTTGGTATATTTTCAAGGTGGAGGACAATTTGCTGTAAGAGTCCCTTTAAATTAGCGTCTATGTCAAGGGCTACCATTCCAGGAGTCCCCAGCAAAAACCGGATTCTCCCAGCACAAGATGAAAGATATGACAGTGAATAACCTCGAATTGCTGCAATCAAATGTTACAGCCAGCAAATTTTAACATTCAGATGAAAGAAAATCGAGTATCAGGGAAAAACTAGTGTATATTAGCACACAAAGTATAATAAGCATCCAATATAACATGACTCAATTTGAATAGCAGAGACAACTAAATAATAATGGTCAAACTCTCCGGAAATTATTTCTGAAACTTCTTCATCCGTTCTTTGTTTCATAACATCAATATTAGATATTTACACAAGTTTCTAACATATTTAAAAAGGTCGTTTTTGATAATCTACTACATTGGAAAAAGAAAAGACAAATAAATCAGGAGGAAAAACTCCTCTCAGCCATATTGTAGAATTTTATATTAAACATCAAATGTAGGTCCATAAGTAATAAACACAACAGAACCACAATCTTCTCATGTGCTTGCAATTTTCATTTGTTTTCTCACACAAGAATAAAGTCAATTATCCAAGGGAAAAAACAGTGCACTCATGAGGATCAGATGCTTCTTCGATAATCATATTTGAAACAGTCATTGACATTGCTTAAAGCCTCTAACCAAGTAATCACAAATTCAATTCATGCTACCATTCTTCTCATTAAAACAAGATTTAGCAGATGGGCCTATGCTTTCCCCCCAAATGAAGCCAAACACCAAACAAGCTTTCATCTGAGGGAACGTGTTAGGGATTACAATAAATATTTAGCTTTCACTTATCGGCTTAACCTTTCGAGAAAAACGGTCTTTAACATGCGTCACAGAGATTTGTTTGAACAGAATGATTCTAATCTGAGAATATGAGATGTTATTGTATCTGAAAGGATAAACTTCAAATAAGTTGGATATTAAGAAATAAAAAACCAAATAGTTGAATATATGCATTTTTCCCCTTCATATACTCCTTGAAACAAGTACTTCCGCATTCTTGGGAAACAATGGTAAATTAAATATCATATTCATTCTCGCCAGAAGAAAATGGTAAATTTAAATTTAATCCAACCTGCAATATATTTGCGCACTAAACAACATAGACGGTCCATTCCATCCAACAGAAATCCAATGGTTGGATCATTTGGATCCTGTAAACATGACCATAAATGTCAGTCAAGTTGACGACCATTTTAACAGATTCAAACTATGTACTGGACAGAAAATAAATCTCATGTAGTAACAGACTAAAAAAGATATTTACTATGTCCACTGGAACCACCCGAGAAGTTTTAGATTTTGATGATGCAATTCCAATATGTTGGAAATACCAGATAACTTCGCACTGAGCTAAAGCCAAGGCAGAAAACACCATCTGTGTGAAACATTTTAAACAGGTGAACAATTACCAAAAATTAAGGGGGGAAACAGGTTATATAGTTAAAAGAAGATATAAATGAAATAAATTAACAACTCTAATGGCATTTTAGTTTCCTCATTAACTTAAAATTCAATAGCATCATCACACTACAAACGGTAGTACAATCAGAAAATTGCAAAGAGAAAGCACCAATACACTCAAAACCAACACGAGCAGTGAGGCAGTAAAGCTAGTATATTCTAAAACAATTTTTTGGTCTCTAGTAATTGCACGTATATGCAAATGAAAACAATATCATATTTTCCTCAAGTAATGTCAGATACACACTTTTTTCATACTTTAAAACTGAAAAATAAGAAAATACCTGAATGTTAGGGGCCAATAGACTGGGTTGGTCAGTGAAAAATAGTACCATTCTCCCAATCTCTTGTTTCAGTAGTATTCTCCTTTCGCGATGTATGGCATCACAAGATAATATTGCTTGATCATGCACTTCACTGAATAATAGTCACTTTTAATCTTATAATATTCAATAGCAATGGCATCGTTAACAATTTTATTAATAGATAAAAGAAGCACATTAAAATTTAGAAAGAGGCCCAGAAAAATAAGCAAAATCAGAAAACAAAGCCAACTAAAAGAAAGATGGTATATAGTTATGGTCTGAGCATTCCAATTTATCTGGTAGTTACGACTGCCTAATAACTGCTGTAACTTCCAACATCTCCCAACCTTCACTTTCTTTTGTGAATTCTTTTCATCTTATCTTTTATTTGATGCATTTAAATTAGTTATCTCTATGCTGATTTCAAGGGATTCTAATAGCAAACTTGCTACCATGATCTCTACAGATGTTTTCTCTCAACAAAACTAAGACCAGGACATTATTCTAACTCAGAATTTCCAGATATATCAACAAAATTAAGCAAATCAATCCCTTGGCAAACCAAAGAGCAAAATCAAGATCTCTGTGAAAATAATAATGGCTAACACCATAAAAACTGAAGAGACTAACAAAACCACCCACGCCCAACCCTGTAAAACAGTGTGCCACAAGCAGAGCATCTTACTCAGCAGTCAGCACCATCACAATAAGGGTGCAATCCAGATGAAAAAACTATAAACACTAAGAAAGCTCTTTGCACTTCCCAAATCACAAGATTCTTTGACTCACCCTATTCTAAAAATGATTTAGTCTGAGGCTCCCAACTTCAGCCATGGGCATTTTAAATTTTATAGTTGAAAGATGACAGTATTTACACACGGACTATGGAATGTACCTTATCATTTTCTCCACCTGCTTTGCAACATTATACTCCAGATCTGCCTCCTTTTGTTTTGTGCGTCCAGATTTTGCCATCTTCTTAGATTCTAATATTCGAGGTAGAACATACAACTGGTAATCCTCATGCAGAAGTATGTACTGCATCAACAATTACAAAATCATTAACCACTGCAGTTCAGGAACAATGTAGCGTGGACATTAGATAAAATTTACCTCATCCCTGAAGAGCGTGAGAACCAAATTTTCCTTCAATACAACCTGGAATTCCATGATCATGAGCAAACTGGAATTAGGAAGTAAATTCAGCATATTTAATAGTCAAAACATCTAAAAACTGAAGTCTCATTTATTCCACTTTATCAGTAGAAGACTTGTACAAAAGAGTGTATTGAAAAATTGAAATAAAAGAAGATTCCATGCTGCGTATCTCTAGTTAAAACATAATTAGAATCAAATTAATTGCTGCCTACAAAAGCAAATTGTCAGACTGCTGATTTTTCTTCCCTTGAAAATGGACAGTAGATATAAACATTCTTATTCACAGTATCACTTGCCTAAGCACTCATATTAACATACGGTATGTCACATTTACAATAAAACCAAGGCCAGTCGATCCATAGAATTCTTGACAAGCACTGCCTTTAGATGCCACATCCACTGAAGAAGCACCAAGCTCAATTTTTACTTATTAAGAAATTAAATGAACATTTTGATTTTCACTTTTATGTAGAGCTCTGTTCAATGGGACACCAAAAGTTGGGTGTTCTTCCCATCTCAATAGCTGACTTTTGGCAGAAGGTTCCTCTTAACCATTCTGTGCCTATCATTGGGCATCTGAGCTAGCAATCAATGGCTTTGTAGAAGGCTACCTGAGGTTCTAAGAAGATTTGTTATTCATGGAAGATCGAGTAAAGTGTTGTAGAGTGTATCACAAGGACATTGAGCTTCCAATCCAAGGATAGCCGGTTGATAGGAATCAAGATCAGTATGGGACACTGATGAAACACGGATACTTTGACATGGTAAATGACATAGAAGGAGTGGTTAAAACTCTCAGACTCAATGGTAAGAGAATGAAACACACCGAAATTAACTAATCCCATTGATACAGCCATATGCATCAGGAAAGTAACTTAAACCAAAGAAAATGCAAGGAAAGAAACCACTCCCTTCAATTCAAGAGGTCAAGGACTCTCCTCACCCAAACCATGTCCTCACTGCTTCTCTATCCTTCAGACAACCCTGTTGTGGGGCAGTGGACCATCATTGACCCTTTTCTTCTGATTACCTATTACCCCACTTGTCAGTAGCAAGGTCCTTGGGCCTGTTTCCAGTATAAACCCATGCTGCAGGTGCACTGGGTGTCTGGGTCCATAAGATGCTTAAATCTCACATGAAGTAGTATGACATGCTAAACAAAGTACTTAACTAAGATGATTCTCCCACCTAAATAGGCAGTTTTTGGAGAACAACTTCCACCCTACTTGGGTGCCCAATCATAAACCGATTGGTCTCTCTTTCAGATCTTTATCCATAGTCGAACCAGATTTAATTAATATGACATATATCTAAGCAAATTAGGGCTATAGTGGAACAAGCTATCTAAGAATAAAGTAGTACAGGTCTCAAGTTCCAATAACTATACAAGTAAAATTAGTTGGGCAAACGTACCAAGTACAATCCATATGACCAGTTTTAATGGAGACTTCTAATACAAGTAGAAGAATGAAATTACTTGAGCGTGAACTGTACCAAGGCAATATCAATGCTTGTGACACGAAGCAGCTCATCAGGGCAGACAAGATAACCAAATAAAACCCATTCTTGATAAGCACTTACATTGGCCAGATCTTGAGCTCTCTGCACAAGGGGAATTAGCTTAGTAACAGCAAGCAATAGTCAATCTCAAGAACTCAAGTTTGACCAGAAAAAGTATCCTTACCATGGGGTGAGCAGAATTTGTGAGTATGTCTGGATACCGAGGATGATACGGACTTAAAAATCCCTCATTCCTAAGTTTCCTTGTATCAGTTGATAGAAAAATAATAGGACCCACAGCCTCTAATACCTGGGGAAAAAAGATATCCAAAATGTATTCACAAGTTGGTAAGCATACAGTCATCTAGAAGAAAAATACTTTCAAATGAATTCACAAAAAAAAGATTATCATGATGTTTGTATTACACCTAAGGTTATGTCTCATTGTTCAATCTCAGTGTCAATAGAAACAACATGTCATCAGTTTTAAAAGTGTCTTCCAGGTTATTTGTCTTGTCTCCCACTTTCCTTTTCAGCTTCTCCTATCTCCTCTTGACAGCAAAATTATCAAATATAACAAGCAAACAAAAAACAGCAAACAGGGAAGCTGACAAGAAGCTGAATCTCATTGCACAAAGTAAATTAGATAATTTAAAGACTAGAAGGTAGCATACCCATCATCTTCATCATGATAACCAAATTTGGCAGTTGAAAAATAAAACAAAACGTATGAAAGAATGAGAATAACCTCTCCAATACGAGGGCTCACAAAATTTAAGTCCTCCTGTAAGCCTTTCAATGGTGGATCATAAGAGTCAATAAATTGAACCAAGCTGCAATGCAGTTAAAAAATATATATTAAGAATAAAATGTGAGAAACGGTTATTTAAAAAACAAAAAATAGTTAACGTTGATAACCTGATATATCACAAAAATAGAAAATTAAATACAAGTTTATTTGATATTGGCAAATTCTTAAAAAATAAAAAATAAGTTTATTTGTTAGCTTATTCTTAGGAGGTAGTTTAGATTCTATTTGATTCTTATTTTTGTGTGTGTGTGTGTGTTGTATGCTTCACAAATAAATTAAGGAATTCTTTTAAAAGTTTCTTCATGGTATCGGAGCGAGGTTACGATCTTGGGACCTGTGGGTTACGATCCATGGTTTCTTCACCATTCCCATCTCTGAGTTAAAAATAAGCTTCATTTTTTAATTTTTACTCAAAAAAAAATTTCAAGTTTCATTACAACCTACAGATAGGCCTGCCCTTTGTGAGAAGAATTTAATGTACGCACCCCTCTAAAATGGATTATACAACCTTGTATGTGAGTGCAAGTGTATACCTATAGGTTACCCATTGAGCTTGCAGAAACCATGGATATAATTATATAAAATAATATATAAAAAACGTACCCGTGATAAAAATCACAATCTCTCTCATTTCTTGACATTGCATGTAGAAGGTTATAGACCTGAAGCAACATCTTCCTTGGTATCTGCTCCACATATGAAATTAATCACAGAATTAAAAACAAAAAAGGGGTTCCTCTGCCAAAAAAAAAAGTTTCTCATGATTGACAACAAATGAAATTTAAAAATTGAACAAAGACGAATCAACTTGCCTTCTCAGAGAAAAGGTTAACCCGCACGAAGGAACAGAAGAGATCCATAAAGGCGTGTAATATCAGAGAGTTCTGATGGGGCTGAAAAGAACTGTGCCTAGTTATTTGAGATATGTGGAGAAATAAATAGTGGTAGTTCTGTTCTCACAATAATTTCAATGCCATGGCCTCAAGTAAACGAATGGGTATTTTACTCCCTACAATTTTCCCCATGCATAAATGCTTTGTGCAAAATTAAC
Organism: Vachellia pachyceras; assembly: GCA_025593235.1. NCBI lineage: Eukaryota > Viridiplantae > Streptophyta > Magnoliopsida > Fabales > Fabaceae > Vachellia > Vachellia pachyceras. The sequence goes on from JANTPZ010084021.1 coordinate 21,918, forward strand.
ATATAGAACAATCAGCAGTAGAAATGAATAGTATCAAATGCTGATTTCCCCTTGCTTCAAATATGAAGCAAGAATTTAACTACACCAAAAGCTTTAGGTTGCAAGAAAGATAAATGGTGCATGCATGAAAAGATATAAACATGTAAGCACCTTTTGTATATGATAAATAACTCGCAGTTTGATCAACAGCCTTTGTATCATCAAATATTATGTCCTTCACTTATTTGTAAGACAATAGAATGACCATTCTGACATTCAAAACGTGTGGGGACTTGAACAGGCTAATTACATTAAAGATATGGACAATATGGTAAATGACCTAAACAGTACACAAAGAATCATACATATGGAAGAAGGATGTTTAAGAGCTGATAGAAATGCTTCTGATGTTATGAGAAATAATTCAAAGAATTGAGCAAACACAATCTTTGAGTCTTCTTGACTCTTCCTTTTCTTTTCATCTGTTTCATTTTGTGATTCGAGAATTAATTATCACAATTTTAGTACATCTATGCACTATGTATCAGTTAAAGATGTAAATTGTTCCACTATAGTGAACAGCTCCAGTAGAGCAGCTTACAGGATGACAGGCAGCTAGTTCACTTTGCTCTACTTCCCATCTAAAATGGCTTGTGATAAAGATGTTGGTCAGAAAAGCACATAAAATTCCTGATATCATAACTTATACACTTAATAGCATGTCATATGGATTTTTATAAATAAACCAACATACCACTGAACCATCGAATAGAAAGCACCCTCACATTGTTAAGCACATGTTCATTTCAAATGGTAAGAAGAAACAGGATATAAACTCACCAATAACGTGATCACTGTGCTACTTAGATCCAATATAAGTCGAAGAGCTTGTTCACGAAACACCATTAAGTCCAGAAGTAGCTGATACACAGAACCCTTGTCAAGTGACCGCATGAAACATAACATAAAATTGAAGATGCAAAACATGACTTTGTTTCTCAAGAAATCCACACAGCGGAAGATCTTAAATTTGAGACTTTCTACCTGAAATTACTCTCTTCAGGGGGGATTTAAATCAGTAAATATATGTAACAAAGAAGCTCACCTGCACCCATTGTTCAAGGCTTTGTAAATAAAGCTCTGCATGATCTTGCATTGAATCCCAAGTTTGCTTATCTATCTGCATTCATTCTCTTCTCAGATCAGGAAATTCATGATGGCCTAAATTAATTGAAAATATATTAAAAATCATCCCTTACACGTTCAAGCTGCAGTTTGCTGAAGTGTTCTGGAAATTTCTTAGAAAGCAACACACATATTCTAATATGGTTGGGGAATACTCCAGCTTTCCAAAATCGTTCTGAAAATACATGATTGACGGGATCTGGATAATCCAAAATCTGATTTAACCTATACATTTTAGCCATAAGTCCGTCAGCAACTTCAGTGAGTTGGACCACCCACTGCATGTTCAAACCCTTATGGGATTGGGATCCTGCAGTGCTACGAGCCTGCCCATCACTGAAGAAGCTCCTCGAACTGGCAGAAGATAGTGGAGATGCCATTTCTGCACCAAGGTAGTCTGTCCATCTAGATGGGCCCTCTCTTGATCTTCCAGCAGTTGGTGAAAGTGATGAATCGTGGTTTGATGAGTGATGCCTTGATTTAGCCATTGACTAACCAATCAGTCTAATAAAATCTCCTGCATGTCAAGCGGTTGAGGAATCAATTTGTGTACAATCACACCAACTGATCTCCGAAGCTTCTCTGTAACAATTTTATTGTTTTGGGGTCCAAGTTCAATTTGGTTGAATATCCTTCTTAAATCAAACCTCTTTTTTTTTTTTTTTGGGTCTTTGAGGCGCTAAGAAATATACTCATGCCCGCTTTATCATCTTCGAAATTTAATGGCAACCCATAATTTTCTATTAAGAATGCAGGAAAAAACAAACAATGATTGGCCCCAACTAAAATTAAAGAGTTCTAGACAACAATTTTGAAGTTATCAGGCAAAGCACTCAGTAAGAAGCAGATAGAACTAACCCCGATTCTATTTTCCTTCCCTTCTCTTCCCTTTCCTCACTTACAACAATGATCAGCAGGAGAAAACCCAAAAGAAAAGACGGCCCAGATTTTTTTCCAAATGAGAAGAAGCAAATAAACAGAAATGAGACAAATGCCAAGCCAAAAAAAAAAAAACCGTGCACCACAGTTCTCACCATATACTAGTGAGCAAAACATGAGCTACCGACCAGTGGAACCAAAAAAAAATTCTGCCGCCAACAAAGCGACTTTCCTTTTCCCACAATTTCCTGAAAACCCAGAGGGCAATACAGAAAAGGAGAGTAAGAAAAGAGAATGTTAGTGCTTACACTGCAAAAAAGAGCTCAGTGTGGAATGAGACAGCGTGTGGAGAGTACATGAGTGCATTACACCATGGACGAAGAGCCTCCCAGATCTGACAGAGGATGCTCCTTCGATTGGAAGAGAAGTTTTAGAGAGAGACAGGGTAGTTAGTCGTGAGCAAGTGCAGGAGCTGGATTTTCATTGCATAGAAAATGCAGACTTTTAGTTTGAGAATTGTTTAAAAAAAAGGATAAAAACATAAATTAACAAGATTTACAGATCAGCTTCAGCCGCTCTCTCTCTCTCTCCATCTCTCTGTTTCAACTTTCAACTTTCAGGTGGCTAATTTGGGAACGTCCACACAAATTGCGGCCTCTGAGTCTTCTCGCTTTCTTATAGATAGCTAATTTACATGTAAATATTTTCTTTCAGGTAACAAAAGAGAGAATAATAGTCCACCCGAAAATTTACATTTATCACAACCTTAACTCAATTATATCTAACAAAGGCTTCATTGATGTTGATTTTCTAAGCTATTTTCCAGTCTAACTGAAGGTATTTTCCCCCAAATATACATTCAAATACCAAAAACAGATCAAAAACAAAATTTAAAAATTCTGTACCACCATTTAAGTTTCCATGTCACTAGACTCAAAGGTTCTTAGACATTAGATATATATTTGTGCATGATAGTAAAATATATTGCTATATCACACAGTATTTTATCATAGGGTTAAAGTGTAACTTTGTTCCAAAATCTTTCCATTATAATCAATAGTGTTCCAAAAGCTTTTATAGGTATACTGTTGTCTTCAAAGTTTTAAATTTGAGCAATGTTACAACATTCCACAAAAAATAAGGAACGTTAATCATTGAAAAATTGATGTTATCGTTAATTTTTTATGATAAAAAAGCATTACTCCATTTTAAAATTTTCGGAATAAATTTGTAATATTGCTCTTGAAGAAAAATTTTCAGAACAGATTTGCAACTTCACCCAATATTTTATATATATCATAATATTGCCAATGGGCATGATGGCTCAAATTTGCAACTAGGTATCTTTATACACGTATGATTTCATAGATTTGTATCTTAATTATGAAATGAAAGTGAAGATAGAGATGGTAAGGTGAAGTGGATGGTGGGACCTATTATTAATTATGAAATGTTAAGAAAAAGTAATATAATTATTATGAAACATTAATTAATTAAGTAATTGGCAACACTATAACTACTCTATTACTCTATGTTTGTAATAGGTGGTTCATATCATTAATTAAGTTTTAAACTCAACTCTAAAGCTGCGTATCTTAGAAGCATTTCTCTCATTTAGTGGCCAACATACTTATCCCTTAAATCAAGCCATCATCATTTCATTTCTTGTTCTTATTTTTTCCAAAAAAATTCAATCGATAATTTTAAAATCAAATAAATAATTACTTTCTTTCCACTGTACTGGATTTATAAACGCTATTTTTGTGAAAAACTGGAAATAATATGCACGTGTTTTGAATATAACAAGGTCTTCTTTATAAGCTCTTGGTTAAGAGAGTAATAAGAGTAAGGATTAGTATCTTTAATAAAAAGGATTAAAATAATGGGTCAATATCTCAACCAAAATGTAAGGGTGATGATAAATGTGCTAATTAATTAAAAAGGGGTTTAGATTCTCAACCACAATCTTGCTCAAGTTAGTACACCTTACCACATATATTAACAACCTCGGTGGGCAATGAATATTCATCGGTAGTGGTTGACTAGTTGAGATTCTTGCTGCTCTTGTTTATTAAATGGGGAAATTCTCAAATAGGAGAATTAATGAACAAAAGGTCCCAAAGATTGGTAAATTACCATCAGGTCCCAATAGTGGTTGATCCGATTGTCATTAACAACAACCTCACCAACTGTCAATAAAACTAGACAAGCTACTGCTGAGACCTGATGGTGATTTTGATATTTTTAGGAACCTTTTGTTCATTAATCATTCTTGTTGGAACTGATTGTAAATTTCTTTATTAAATTAGAGAGAGAGAGAGAGTGAGTGTGTGTGTGTGTGTGTTCTCTGTAAGGTGAAAAAGGAGTAAAATATGACTACTGCTTATGATTCAAATCTTTCTAAGCTAATATTAAACTCGTGGATGTGTTGAACAAAAATTATTTGCAAGGATAAAATTTAGAAACTATTTATTTTTAAGAAACAAGTTCAATTTTTTTTTGGCCAATAGAAATAAGGTTAAGTTCGAGTTTTTTTGGCCACTTGAAGCTCTTATAAATAAATGGTTTTAAAATATGAGGGTTTGTTAATTTTTTTTCTTCGAGGTAATGACTAAAACTTGGGATAGAAGTTAGTGGAGTTATCTAAACTTGAAGAAAGTGACACTGCTGCACCAAAAACAAAATTGTCAGAATATGTTAGTTTTATGAACTAAGTCAAAGCCTATTGACAGATTCAAGGAGTATTTGATTCGTTACTCCAAAGCCATAAGCCTTCGATCTCTATTCTTTACTCTTCTTGCTGCACTTCACTGTCTTCAATTAATGGCTGAGCTTGTGAGAGAGAAACATGAGAAAGTGGACCTTATAAAGATCTTGATGAAATTGAAAGGACTAAAAAATAGCTAATTTTCAATTCATTTGATATTTTTTTACATAACTTTCTAACTGGGTAAGAACTAACTGGGGTAACTCTTCTAAAAGCATTTTCTACATTTACTTAGATTCAAACTCGTAACATCATGCTTACAAAGCCTCATTCACTTGCACTAATGAACCGTTGATTCAAATCATTTACCATCCAATGCTGCACTTTTCCTTTCACAAAAAAAAAAAAAAAAGAAGAAAGAATTTGTCCTGTTTGGTTTGTGTAGAAAGTTTGGTAAGAAAAGGATGGGGAATAGGAGAAAACAAAATTTTTGTTTGGTACATATAAATCATCATTCAATGGTTTTATTCCTTTTTTTAATAGGATAAACATTTGCAGTCCAGATTTTTTTTTTTTTTTTCATTTTTCCCTTCTCAATTTCATTCTGTGGATCAAAGAATCTGAGTAACTCTCACAAGCACAAAATCAAGCACCAAATCCAAAATCTAAGTTTAATATTTACAACCTGGTCATGAATAGACTTCGTCTGTAGACAAGCATTTCATTATGGAGAAAACATATAAAGAATCAATAAATAAACCCAAAAGAAAACCAGAAAAACTCTTGAGGAAAAAGAGCTGCAATAAATTGCATTTGGGTTTTAGCAGTTGTCAAGTTCTACATGCCATTTCACCATGAGTTTCATAACAATTTAAATAAATTGCTTTAGGTGGAAGCTACTAATTTTTCTAATTAATTTTTTATGAAATGTGGGTCATGTTCAAGTGTCATGCTTCTCTGCAAATGAAGTTTGCTTCAAGTGCCATGCTTCTATTGAAAAATCTTATGACGAATGCTTCAGAATTGTAGCTTCAGATTTTTCCTTTGAACAAGTGAAGTCATACAACCACAGCACCTCTGGAAGAAGAATCAACCACACCCGGCTCTCCATTCTTGCAAAATAAAATCAACCTCATTGCTTCATGAGGGTGAAGTATGAACCAAGCCAAGGGACATTCTCAAGGTTTGAACTTTGAATCAGACGAGCAATAAACATATACAAAGTAAGACTTCGCCTTGTCTTGTTCTTCTTCAAGTGTTTATCCCCGGGACTAAGGGCACAGGTGGCTTGGGTGTCTTTATTTTGTCAACCATTACAGCTTGAGTGGTTAGAATCACACCAGCAACTGAAACTGCAATTTGAAGAGCGCATCTTGCGACTCGACAAGGATCTGCTACTCCAGCTTTTAAAAGATCTTCGTATTCACCTGTCATTGCATTATAACCCATTCGCCAGTCACAAGTTCTTGTCTTCTGGACAACAATGTCTCCATCAGCTCCAGCATTCGTAGAGATCGATTTCGCAGGTTCAACAAGTGCCTGCATTTTGTCATGGGCAAATTCTTACATAAGTTCCAGAGGGAATGCAAATTGTCAGAGAAGTGATCCTCATCATGGAAGACAGAGAAAAAGATGGGTGAAAAGAAAAAAGAAGTCACTATGTTTATTTGAACTTCAGCAAGAAAGGAAAAATAATTTGCCAACAATAATCTCAACTTGATAGTCAAGACAATAGTTTCTTGAAGAACAAATGGTCAAATAGGTCAGCAATGCAAGAGCCCCATGCCCCTAAGTTTTCCTAAAGCCTAGGTAGATCATCTCCACAATGTTGTGTCTCTAAGATAATGCATTCCAAATGGAAAAGAAGCCACATTTTATATGGAAATCAGTTCAAAACATTTTATTATTAGTATATTCGTGAAAGAGAAGATTTGCATAAGAAAGGAAGGAAAGAAAGTAAGAGGAGACTAGAGCAGTGCCATACCTTAGCCACAATATCAGCACCAATTTGCTCATCTAGATCTTCCATAGAGTTTTTAACTATCGGTATCAGTTCTGACAAGTGAACATAAGCGGCTCCACCACCAGGAACAATCCCCTCATCTATGGCGGCAAATGTTGCATTCTTGGCATCCTCAATTCTAAGTTTTCGATCTTCAAGTTCCAGCTCAGTGTGTGCACCTACCTACATGATGACACGTATCATGATCAAAATCTGAAGGATAAAATACTATTTCCAAAGGCAAAGGATAAGATCATGCGAACAGCATTTGGCAACAGTGATGGTAATATTCAATTTGACTTATGCCAAAGAGTCTAACAAAATAGAAGAAAATTTATATCAGAGAAGAGAAAGATAATGCAGACAGCATACATAATTGAGATTGGATAACTTGGATAGGATTGAATAGACCAGGAACAATTGAATCTTTATCATTTTACATACCTTAATAACAGCTATGCCTCCAGAGAGTTTTGCGGCTCTCTCTGCGAGCTTTCTTGACAGGTATGAGTTATCTGTTTCATTAAGATCCTTCTTAATCTGTAAAACTCTGGCCTGAATTTCGGCTTTCATGATAGGATCAGCAATAATAGTTGTTGCATTACTGGTTATTGTCACTTTCTGTGCAATGCCAAGCTGATCTGATGTTGCACCTTCAAGTGACAGACCCAATTCTCCGCAAAGAAAATCAGCACCTGCAATCTTAACACAATGTAAGACAAGTCCAGAGTTCAGTGTTGGCAGAATAAAACTGGTCATAAAACTTGAGTGGCGTGACCAGATATGCAAGATTTTTCAAAAATGACTGCCAGGATACCTAGTTATATAGGTTTTAAGGTTTGCAAAACATCCCTTCTATTCAGAATCTATAAACAAATCAAGAAACGGAAAAGTCAAGTCCAGGTAGATAAATGCTTCAAAAGATCACTTTTGGCATTCCAAAAGGGGAAAAGGTTAATATCACAACTAAGCCTAATTTTAAAAAGTTTGCACTAAAATAACTTAAGCTATGAAAAAGAAAAACGTCCTTGGCAATGACAAAACAAGAAAATAATTGCCGAGTAGGTTTTAAGAATATAAATCCAAATGGGAAGCAACAAGAAGTTGGCAAAGATTCATATCAATTAAGCAGTATATTATCAAATGCTGTAGAACCGTACCTGTCATTAATGCAATATCTTGTAACAAAGCTTTCTTCCCATCTCCGAATCCTGGACATTTGACTACTGCAACTCTTATTAATCCCTGAAATTTGTTTACCACCAATGTTTCCAATACTTGTTTTGTGATATCCTCCGCAATAATTAGAAGTGGGGCACTCAGTTGCATAGCCTTTTCCAGCAACGGAACTATTTCTTTGACAGTTGAAATCCTTTGATCAGTTACCAAGACTTTTGCACAGTCAAACTCCACAATACCCTTGTCCTGGTTTGTGATGAAGTGAGGAGACATGTAACCCTTGTCAAACTGCAAAGAAAGAACAAAGAACATCAATTTAAAGCGCAAAAACAACAATCATTCAGATAAGCACAACGCTTACTTCTATACCTTCTTGATGGGGAGGAGAGACACACAAGTGCAAAGCTTACTTGGCAGATTCAAAGATTTTATCCAATTCAAAAAAATCCCTTACATTTTTGGTCCAAACAAATATCCGAAGTGAGATAGAAGCAAAAAAAATAAGCTCAAGTTTCTAAATTCTAATGATAGCATGAAAAAAAAAAGGGACAATACGACATGATATGCTAAGACAAGTTCCAGTTCTTAACTGTTGAGTAATGGGGGCTTAGGATATGGCCTCAGTATATGGCAATATAGAGAACATGTTGAGCAAGGGGAGAGGTGTGGACATGGGAAAGAATGAGGTAGATGATAATATATGCATCCCATTCCTCAGCAGGTTTTTTTTTTTTTGCGTGAACCATCCAATATCCTAGACCCACCTCACTTTAACTTGAAGGATTTATTGAGGATCGAGTCAGGCAAGACTACAAAGCCGAAAAACTCTACCACCAAGTATTTAATATTGCTACGTTCCCAGACCTCAGATTCCACACCTCTAGTTAAAATGATACAAACCCTTACCAATTGAACCAAGTACTTGATGGTACCCTCAGCAGAGTGTTAAAAAGCAAATGTACTAGGGTTTCAATACCTTCATCCCTTCTTCAATTATTACAAAAGTTTCAGATGATGGGGATGACTCAATAGAAATCACTCCATCAGAACCAATCTTCTCTATAGCTTTGGCAATCAAGTTACCAATGTACTCGTCATTTCCTGCAGAAATTGAAGCCACGGCTGCAGAAAAGAAAAAAGGATAAAGAAATTTCAATACTGTATTTTGTGGCAATCTTATCACTTAAATCAAACTCAGAAATACCTTTGATATGATCCTTTCCTTCCACAGGAACACTTCTCTCCTTCAAGAACTTAATCAAACCTTTTACAGTCTTTTCCATCCCCTTTTTCAACGAAATGGGGTTAGCACCAAATGCAACTGCTGATAGTCCAGATTTAATCATAGCTCGAGCCAAAATAATTGCAGTGCTAGTACCATCTCCAGCCAAATCATTCATTTTACTTGCAACCTACAAGCAAGATAATTAAATACATAGTTAACATCACCAGCCAAACCATTCATCAGTATGAACTAATGTAAAAACTAGCAACTATGGTTAACCTCTTGAATTAGCATGGCACCTGCATTCTCTATTGCATCAGAAAGCTCTATGGACCGAGCAATTGTAACACCGTCATTAATTACTTTAAGATTACCAGATTCAGAAAGAATCACATTCCGTCCTGCAAAGCTCAGTAAAACTACTTAAAAACGATTAAGTTGCATGAACACTCAATTAACAATGAATCAAAATAAGGCGAGACCTTATGCCTCTTCTTTTCAGAACTGTACAGATAAGTTCCAAGATCTACTAAAACAGTTTCAACTTCCTTACGCCTTTCATTTCGTTTTTCCATTTGTGAAAAAGAAAGAGTGTAACGTGAAATTACAGATTTCAAAAACAGGAGAACGTCTTAGGGATATACACACCCACCTCTAGGTCCTACAGTAAGAGACACAGCATCAGCAAGCTTATCAATCCCTGATTGTAGAGCCTGTCTGCACTCTTTGTCAAAAGATATCTTTTTGGGGCCTGCCCTGACCACAAAGCCCCTAACAAAGTATGGATTTCTAGAAACGCCATATGCCCTTTGCTTCCAAAAACAAGGCTGCGACAGTATCAAATGATGGAAGTCACGATAGACATAGACATAAAAGGCAGGGCACATCACACGCACGAACTAGAAGCAAACCAGATAGAAACTTACAGAAAAGAGGACCTTCTCGGGGGAAGAGAGAGAGGACGTAGAGAGTGAGAAAGACATTATTGTTATACGTGTTACTGAGTTGATAGAGTTACTTGAGCTTGGATTCTCCTGGAACTCTGACTATGATAAAAGGGAAACGGTGGAGGCTTCTTCCCTCGAAGCCGAAGTCGAATCCCGGCAGCGAGAATGAACTTCCACTTCCAGTGCAATCTTCCTCTTCCGCCAGGCTACGACTTTAAATTAAATTTGTTATAAATATATTAAATAAGTGGATGACCATTGACTCTTCACCTTCCTCATTATAAATATTGTACATAAATTGTTACTGAGAAACTAAAGAGTTAAGTCATAATTAATATCTGTATTAATTGCACTATTAATTGTTATGACCTTTGGAGGTCATTCTCAGAGCCTATAAATAGGGCCTTGTACTTGATGAATTGAATAGAGAAAACTGAAATGCATTGATTTCCTCTCTTCTCTTCTCTTATCTTGAAAGCTCTTACTTTTATAACACGTTATCAGCACAATTATTCTGACGAAAGTATACTTCCACATAGTTACCTTAATGATTTCATCTACTTTCTTTTACTGTACATTTATTCAACATTGATCTATCTGGGATAATCTTGCCACTATATGGAATTAAAGTGAATCTTTTACCGATTGTTTTAAACATCGGGCTCCATGGCTTAGATTAGAGATTATTATTGTTTTTCTTATTATAATCTCATTTGCAAGTTCTTATATATATGTATATTATTTATATGACTAGAAGCTTTACATCTATATGATTTTATATTCTATATGATGACCAGAAGTCATATTTCTCTTAATATGGCCAGAAGCTATATTCATTTGATTTTTCATTTTTTTTCTTTTAATATGACCAGAAGTCATATTCATTTGATTCTATGGTATATGGCCAGAAGCAATATATATTTTATACTCTATCTTATGGCCAGAAGCCATATACAACTTTTATCCTGAAGATACAAGGCCAAAATCCTAAATTTCCATTTTTTTATTAAATGGCCAAAAGCCATTTAGCGTTAGTTTTCTGTTGTAAAATTATATGGCCAGAAGCTATATAATTCCCCATTTTTGCATTCATGGCCTGAAGCCATGAGAATTAAATGACCTGAAGTCATAAAGTTTTAATTTTCTTGTTTTAAATATAAGGTTCCATGACTTAGATTAGATATTGTTATTACTTTCTTATTATGATCTCATTTATAAGTTTATATATATATATATATTGTTATGACCAGAATTCATGCACTTCTAATTGATATTTATAAATTATATGATCAGAAGTTATATTTCTTTTATTTTTTATTTTGATATAATATGGCCAGAAGCCATATTTCTTTAATTATTAAATTTTGAGATTTTATGATCATAAGCCATATTCCTTTGATCTCATACTATATGGCCAGAAGTCATATGCAACTTTTATCTTGAAGATAAAAGATTAAAAGTCATAAATTTTATTTTCTACCTTAATTAATTGCCTAAAGCCATGTTCATTTAATTCCATGTTATATGGACAGAAGCTATATATATTTTTGTTCTATCTTAAAGCTGGAAGCCATATACAACTTGTATCCTATTAATAAATGGCTAGAAGCCATATAATCTTAATTTTCTATTATGAGATTATATAGTTAGAAGCTATATAACTTTTATTCTTTATTTTATTAAATGGCAAGAAGCCGTATAGTTTTGATTTTCTATTATGAAATTATATGGTATTGATTTTTCATCCTTGTCTAATTGATTGGCCTAAAGTCATGAGAATAAAATGGCTCGAAACCATGAAGTTTTAATTGTCATGGAGGCATGAGATTAATTGTCAAACATAAGTTTTTGTTTTGTTTTATTGCATTTCATATTTTAAGAATTTTCTTTATTACCTTAATATAAATTATGATTGGTAAATTTAAGTTTGTGACTATTGATATTATTGAAAAGACATATTTATTATCAATATCTGATTTATATTTTGCCACAATAAATATCTCAATCGAATATTTGATCATAAAGATCCAATTTTCTTTGGATCAATGTGAAGGAAATATATGACCACTTGAAGATGGTTATCCTTTCAAAAGGCTCATCCAAAATTGCTCCTGAAGTAGCAATATTGTGAAAGAGGTTTTAAGAAATAAGTATTATTTTTTTTACCTCCTTACGGCGGAACAAAATAATGAACTTTATTGAAAAATCATAAATCCCGTCCAACTGGCTCGAATCCATTCCCAGAAGTGAATGTAATATCTAACAAATATGTTTATGGCCTTGGATGTGGATGAGAGCATAGATGTGGCTACAATCATAGGCGTGGGCGTTGTCAGAATCACGATGGTTCAAATTCCCACTTGAAGCAGGGAATGATTGATAAGAATCATATAAAAGGGTAATATATAGGCATAATCAATAAATTGGATATGCATTGAAAGCTGTAGAAGAGCCAATTTATATGAAACTTATTAAATTTCATAATATTCGTAGAAATGGATACCAAATGGAAATAAAAGTTATATGACCAGAAGTTGTATAATCTTGATCTCTTATTTTAATATCGAATGATGCCATATATTTTACCTAACATAAAATAGCTAGAAGCTATATTCATTTAATTATTGTTATACTTATGGCACTCTAAGTATATAAATATATAACTTATATAATTATATATGTGTGTGCATATGCATGTATATTCTTCCATCGTTAACCATATTTATTTTATTGTTGGTTTTATATCTATTTGCTTTTA
>JANTPZ010084022.1:0-17103 GCA_025593235.1 Vachellia pachyceras
TTAGTTGTTAGGAAAAGCAGGAAACAGGTGGAGATATGGAAAACTCAACAACGAACAAGGCGTTGGCCAGGTAAAGAACCTTGAAGTTTATGTTGAGTGGATAGGAGATGGTAGATTTTAAATACCTTTGGGTCCCATTTGTTTTTTAGGAGTCGCTCTACATTTGAGTCAGCAGCATGTTCATTCTGCCCAGTTGGTGGGCCCACTAATGTTGGATCAGCCTACCAACAAGTCATTTTCTTGTAAAGATGTTGAGACCCATGTATGAGTGGAATGCCATTCTCATTGAGTGCATCGATTGTTAAGTTGCCATGCTTCTTCTTTTGAGAATGAAGTTTCATCTGGATCTTGCGTATACATAAGGTTGTTCATTCTTCAGAAAAAAGGTTCATATTATAGAACCCTCCACCAGTGAAAGGGATTTATGCCTTTTTTTTTAAATTTTTCTACATGTTTGGAAATGACCTCACCATTTCTTTCCCTCCTAAACACGTGCATTCTCTTATTATATATAATCATATTTAAAACATTGTCGGACACTAATTATATTATCCCTTTCATGAGAATTTTACCTATAGTTCATTGTATTGTGAGAGGTTAGCCTTCTCCGCTATACTCATTCTTAATAATAGTCTCACCATTTCAATAACACACTTGTGGAATCCGGCCAATTGTTTTTGAAATTACGGGGGGCTTGAGTATTTCCTCATCATCATCATCATTACTTGCTGGAATCTTTCTATTATTATTTAATTAATTAGATGTTGGTTAATAGATAATAAAATTTCATATCATTCGAGAAATTAATTATTTCTCACAGCAAGAATTTGTGAGTTTATAAAATGAATAATATCATGTGGGTAGTATTTAAAGATTATATTGAATGCATCAAACTGGTGGAAAAATTTCATTTTAAAATTGCCTGATAAAAAGTTTGGAAGAGTGTAGAGAGAACAATAGGTGTTTTAATAAACCAAACATATTATAAACAAAGGTTAAAAACATGTTTGGGTAACATAAATGTGTTTTAATAAACCAAACGTCTTAGAAACAAAAGTTAAAAAATGTGTGGGGGCGGAGTATATGTAGTTGGTGATATTAAAACACAAGTCCATTGTCTGGGGGACTTTTGACGTTAATATCAAAACCACTTCTAAAATCAAAACATCAAACTACTTCTAAAATCAATTGTGTAACGGTATGATTGTCAAAGCCAACAGTGATCGTTTGGCAACACGTTTTCACCCCCAAAAACGCGTTCAATAATGTTTTTCTACAAAATGAGATAATTTTATCCACATATTTACCTCGACTTGTGTAAAAGTACTTCTCCACTGCTTTACCAAACGGACCCCAAATGCTAAGCGCTTAATTTCTTGATTTATATGCCTTGCCTTCATATTCCAAACTGATGGATATCTAATTGACTTGGGCAACACAAGAATATCAATTGTATGTACTGAAATTGATTTACTTGCCCCCTTCTCATCATTGCTACGATGCGACCTTGTGTTACCTGGTGATACAGACTAATTAGACACAATGCTACTGTGATTATATATATATATATATTAGATCGATTATTTATTCCATAAATTGCCAATGTATTTATGGTGCGGTAAAAAATTTGAAGATACATTTGCTTGATAATCCACATGCTAGATACACAAAAAACTATCATCAAATATATATATATATATATTGAGAGACGTATAAAAGGTTGTATTATTTATAAGTGAGTTAAATTAATAACTTTTTATCATCATAGTTTCCCTTAATTTGGGGTTTTTTATCTCTATATTTTTAAAGTTGTATTTTTTTCCTTAAATTTTAATCCGTTTGAAAGAATTAATCCCTATGGTTTCAAAAAGAATTAAATCAGAGGTTAACACCATTAGAATTGTTGACACGTTGCTGGCGTCGTTGGTTTTACTGACGTGGTCTGATGATTGGATATGATCAATGCTTACGTGAATTGGTTTAACGTATTTTTGGTTTATATCGTTTACCCTGATTCAGATTTTGATCCTTAAAGTTTAAAAATGTTTTTTATCTCTTAAATTTAATCAACAATTTTAACAGTGTGAACCATTAAATCCTTTTAAAATTATACGAATGAACAACTTCAGATGAAGAAAAAAATAACTTAGAGACCTAAGGTATAGGCATGTGAGGGACCCATGCGCTTGATTGGACCACGTTTTCTGCTTTCTGGTTTATTTTCATGGTCATCGGGGTCATAGTCATTGTTAATTCTTACTGTTACAGATTCTTTCTTAGTTAACGCAGAGAAATATGAAAGCTAACGGTGAAGCAGAAACCACGTATGGCAAAAAACAACAAGTGACAAGATGGGCACTCTCTCTCTCTCTCTGTTTGTCTGAGTTACGAATCTTTTACTTCACCGACAAAGTTCGCTGTCAGGATGAGATTAGGTTCTCCCACTTCCAAATTCCGATACAGTAAATCTCCCCCCATTTCTTGCCACGTGTCCTTCCCCTTCACCTCCCTCTCCCCTGAGCGCCGCCCCCGCCGCCGCCCTCTTTGGTTGTGCATTTTGCAAACCGCACGTCGCTTTTTTTGTTTCCCTTTCACTTTCCAATACCAGAAATCCTTCTCGTTTCTACGTAAATTAAAACAACAATTAGAAATTCATGGAATCTTCTATTTGGGTCTGAGCTTTCAGTTTCACCACCTCAACAGAATATATAAGCTAGGATTAAATTTGATGGGATTCTTCAATTTTTAGCGTAATTTTTGTGTCAGTATAAAATCCAGCAAACCGTTTTTATACTGTTGGTTTATTTAAGGGAAGCAGATTCTGAATTTTTAATATGTTATAAATTTACTATCATAAAACCATTATTAACACACATCAAATTTGACAGAATTATCAGATACCTAAGTTATCAGATGACACTTCTTTTTTTTGCTACGTCTGTTCTTCCTATGTTTTCTTTGTAATCTCTGTTGCTGGAGTTTCCTCCATGAGTTGATTGTCTCTGATTTCGTTTTTACCCGAAGTAATGACGTACTATTCAGAGGTTTTAAAAAAATAAAGGATAATTTTTTTTAAAAAAAAGAGTCGGCATATATTTGTCTTGTATCATCAATTATAATTTGATGGAATTTCCTCTTTAAAAAAGTACTGTTGAGTTGGTTTCACTTGGAATCAAACGAACACGGTCAACTTCTACAGTACTTCCGAATAATTTCCTTTTTTCTATTCAGGAAAAAACAAAGACATGATTTTTTTTCTCACGGACAATAATTTCGACGACTTACTGTGCTTGTTTCGACACAAAAACATCTCAATATCTATAAAAATCATCTAAAAATCTGTAAACTCCTTTCTTTCAACGGAGTTCCTAAACACACACAATAATCCACGTATATATATGCAATAATATATATTCCCTTGGAAGGGCATTTGGCTTATGGGTATGAAACAAGTCAACCAACTTTAATTCGTATGGTGTTTGTTACGCAACACGCTTGTCCTTAATCAATTTATATTAACAGTAAACTTCTTGGCTGGCTAACTATCACACACTCACACGTAATAATGAAGATAAAAAAACATCATCATGGAGATATCTAGACATGTAATTATAGTGAAAGTGGTGTAAATTTACACAAAATTTAATAAGATGAGCAGTAAGCATGGTTATTGTTTTTAAAAAAAATATTTTATAGTAATTTATGATAAAGAGATGGGCGTGTGGTATCTTAGCCATTATAACCTGACCACAGTGACTCTTATCAACTGAATTATAGTTTTTATTTGAAGAGTTTGATGATTATTACACTGATCCTTCTATTTTTTTTTCCCTTTTTCATTTGGATTGCAACTTTTGCCATATCTCCTTTTTCTTCTTCTTCTTTTCTTTTTCTCACTCGATTACTTTTTATCATCATCATTCAATTGAGACCCCACGCACCCCATAAAGATCTAAATCTCTTTCCCCAATCCACAGCAGATCCAAAAATAAAAAATTATTAAGACACACCTAATTAAGTCCTCACTTAGGTCAATTTCATCATTTGGTTCATGTAAAAGGAGCTATCGGTGCTAATCACAACAAGAAAAAGTTAATTTTTATGCATGTATATATACAGAGAGAGATAACTTATCAATGTATCAATATCTGCAACAAAATTGTTGGCCAAAAAAAATATACGGAACGAAATTTATAATAAATTTCACTGTTCTCAATAAGTCATGATGTTAAGAAGTATTATTTGTTTATATTATATTTTTATTTTTATTTAATAGTCTGAAATATATTTTATATATTATACATTATCATTCTGATATTAGAGAACGAATTTTCTGTTTTCATATTTTACAAACGAAAACGTTTAGAAACTTCTTACACATGCCTCCTCCCCTCCCTGCCCACTAATTATTTTGGCCGCGCCCCTCTCTTTTTAATTTTTTGTATCATATAAAATGATATATTTCTCATGTTACTAATATACTAGCTGCTTATTAACTAATTTGGGTATCTTAAACGACAGCTTAAATCACTTAATTGTAGCAAAAGTGATTTGATCTATCTAAAATACCAATGCTACATTAAATTATATATCCTTTTATAAATTAGATAGATTGATTTTGAGAAAAATGATAAGTACAAGATGTAAAATGAATCAAGGTTTTGTTAATTTATGATAAAAACCAACTTTTTAATTAGCTTCTACGTTTATGATCACGAGGAGTATATATAAAACATGGAAAAATATTATTCCGTCAGTTTAGAATGATTAAAAAAAGATGAAAGCTTATATACAATTAGCAGAACTATCAAATCGATATAAATTTAAACGAAATTAAAATATGTCAAATCAGCACATGAAATAAACACAGAAATCTGAGTGCGAGAGATTGAGATCTGGACATTACTTGGTGAAAAAGAATGGAATCAAGGAATATCAGGCGCAGCTCGTTTTCTCTGGTCGTAGAGAAGAAATAACAGCCGACTAAATCCCACCAAGTGATTTTGCGCTCGAAGACAAATTAAAGGCGAAGAAGAATATTGTTGACTTGTGTGTTAATGCTTTACTAGCAAGCCTTCATGCATGTACACTAATTCCCAATATCTATCTATGCGACCAATGTTATTATAAACAGTGATGTTGAGAGAGAGAAAGAGAGAGAGAGGAGGGGCCGGGGGATGGAAAGACCATTCTGCCCCTCCCTCGTCATGATGATGGATGGAGCCACACCTCCACTATATCCCAAAACCCTCAAAGCTTTTCCACACGCTTGCTTTTAAGACCATCCCTCTAGAAAAGTTGCTGTTTTTCCTTTCTCTCAAGACTCCATAGCTTTGGCTTTTCCTTTTTTTTCGCTTTCTCTCTTAATCCATGGACACAGCTCAGTGGGCACAGGTACACAGACCCCCCCTTCTTCTGTTATATTTTTTTCTATGCATATAATCATGAATTTTTCTTCTGGGGTTGGTTTGTGATTTTCAAACTTATTTTTAATATAACCCATCAAACTTTGGGTTTTGAGAGATTTTATTTTAGATCACTAGTTCTGAGTGAAGTTTTACCTTTTTTCCTCCACCTTTTTTTCAAAATCTCCATGAGATGATGTTGTTTCAGCCACTAAGTTGAATTCTTGTTGCTGGCCTTTTTAAGATCTTTCACTCTCTTTTTTTTGTTTCCCTAATATTGGAAGTACTGCACCTTTCCTTTTCCCTTTATTTTCTTCTCCCTTTCCACCATATCTGATGAAAAAGGACCAAGAGAAAAAACGAATTAATTTGTTTGCACTGCTCTAGCTAGCTGCTGTTGTAAATTCTTTGTTTTGTTTGCTTCCTCCTCCTCTCCTACTCCTCCTTCTTCTATATCTTACTTTAATTCTCACACATGAAAGGATTAAATGTGTATGTTCAGTTTAATTATGGCCTTGCTTCTCCTCATCATCATGTCTTGTTATACTTTTATTGTAGAATTCCCAATTGATTTCTTAATTTAATCTTTCAGGGAAATATTGGAGTGGTTAAACCTATGGAATTAGGTTCAAATCCAAAGCCTGCTTTGTTGGAGAAGAAGGCAAGGCCTCAGAAGGATCAAGCCTTGAACTGTCCAAGGTGCAATTCAACCAACACCAAATTCTGCTACTACAACAACTATAGCCTCTCTCAGCCAAGATACTTCTGTAAGACTTGTCGAAGGTATTGGACTGAAGGTGGCTCTCTCAGGAACGTTCCTGTCGGTGGAGGTTCTAGAAAAAACAAGAGACCTTCTTCTTGTTCTAATTCTTCATCTTCTTCTTCAACACCGGCAGCGTCAAAGAAGCTTCCCGAACCTTCTCCTCATCAGAACCCGACCAGCAGCAACAAGATACACCAAGCCCAAGATCTTAACTTGGCATACCCAACACCTCCACCACCATCTGTACTCCCTCCACCACAACCTGAGATTTCTGGAAATTCCAATTCTTCGAGGCGTTTGATGAATTCCTTGATGCCCATGTCGGTTTCATCAGATGGAAGCATGATGTATGACGGTAATAACAGTAACTCATCAGCTCATCATCATCATGGATTTCCGTTGGAGTTCAAGCCTCCTCATCATCAAGGCCTTAATTTTAGCTTCGAGGGGTTTGAGAATAATGGTTTTGCAAGTGGCCTTCATCATCATCTGGGAATGCAATTGGGAAATTCTTCTGGTGGTGCGAGGATCTTGTTTCCCATTGAAGATTTGAAACACGTGCCAAGCACTAATACCACAAGTCATGTTGGGTTTGATCAGCAAAATAATAGAGCAAGTAGCCATGGAGATCCAAGTGGGTTTTGGAATGGCATGTTAGGTGGAGGAGCATGGTAGAGAGAAAGGAAACGGAAGCTCTTTTGTATCCTACGGTGTATATGTACGTACATGGAATGATCAGGGTTTTAAGATATAGATCCGGTTTTCACGTCTCAATACACTGACCTCTGATCATTTCACATGCATAACACTGTATAATACTTAAGAATTTCTTTTGCTACTCAGGTATACTAGAAAAGGATAAGTGGAGGAACAAAGGTATAAAAAAGGTGAATGACCGAGTAAGGGAGGTGGATTGCTTTTGGACTTTGCTTGCTGCCCCCCCCCCCCGGTTTTCTTTTCCTTCATCATTTGGTGAGTGACTGTGTTTTGGAGTGATGATCAGAGAAAAAACACTAACAAATAGGGTACATGGCTTCCTCTTTTTTTCCCTGCTTTGGTTCTTCTTCTTCTTCTTCTTCTTCAATAATCGATTTCATTTTAATTTGTTCTTTCCTCTTGAAGGCTTTGGTGATCTCTTAGGTTTCTTAAGATAATTTGATCCCAGAAGAATTAATGTGAATAATGCTTGTGGGAAGAAGCTTCCCTAGCTAATTCCCTTTTCAGCTTAACCCATGTATAATATCTTCTTTAATTCTTGGCTTATGACCTTAGCTACCTTGTCATGAGCTTCATCAAAGGGTTTAAATTTCGAAATGGGTCAACGTCATCAGTAGTCTACATGAATACTGTTAGCTATATACATATACATATATATTCTGCTGCAATTATTGTCATGATCGATCAGAATTTCGTGGATGTGCATCAGATATTATAAGTAGGGCAACTTGATGAGTTTACTATACTTCCCAGGTTAAAGCCCATTTTATTTTGTAAATTGTAACTATGGGATTTAATTATATTTGTGGTTTTATCTCTTGGTTTTGGTTTTATTTATTTATCATAGTTATTATAATAATTATAATAATTTTGGGACATAAAAGTGAGGTGGAATGATGGCTGTCAAATCCTTTACAGCAAAAGGGGTGTCCCTCTTATCACCCACAAAAAAAAAAAGTGGTGTCCCTCCCTTACTAGATCTTTCCCTCTTTCTCTTGTTTCTCTTTTGCTTTTGCTTGCCAACAGCAGTTGAGAGAAGTGTCACATATATATATATATATATATAACTTTAATCAATCAGTACCCTCTCCCTCTCTCTGATTCTTCTTCATTAATAAAAAGCACTCATCTCACTGTCAAAACCCAGCAGGATCTAGCAACAACGGTACCTCAAAATAATGCCTTTGGAATTATTAATTACAAAAATATTATTTAAGAAATTAAATAATTTACCACCAGTTTTCCTTTTTATACATGTGTGTGCTAGCTTTCTTCCTTTCTAGACGATCGACCCCAGAGAGAGTACTGAAAATATAATAATGACAGTAAAGAAGAAGAAAAAAAACCCTAAAATGGCTAACTTCCGTGATCACTTTCTGAGAGAACCTTTTCTTTTAATTTTTTTTCCATCGCTTGAAACACAATCAATTAATTATGAAACGAGAAGGGGGCAAAAGCAATTATTAGAAGCTGTAGAGTTAGCTTTTGGTTCAAAAGTGAGTGGGTTTCCATGATGATCATAATGGTCATTCATTAATAAATTACTGTGTCTGGCTTTCTGATTCAAGCGCATTTTGCTCCATTTGCATAATTTTCAGTCACTGTGTATCCTCACATGCCCCTTTTCTTTTCTTTTATTTATTTAAAAGCCATATATATATATATATATATTCTCGAGCTTCGCTTTATGATATAGTGTGTTTGGAAACTTCATTAGAAAAATAGAGTTTACAGATTCCGAAGCATTTTATAGATTTCGAGATGGTTTTACGGATTTCAAGATGGTTTTTATGAATTTCGAGATAATTTTTACAGATTTCAAAATAGTTTTTGTCTTGGCAAGCGTGCCCGTTGAAGAAATGGCTTCCCAAACAAACACATACTAGTCTCTTCCTCCTTTCACACCCTCGTGGGGGTCCCACAAAACATTCCTCTTGGTAACGGTGCAGGAAAAATATGCTCCACTCCTGCAACAAAGTCCTCTCCGTAGAAAAGACTTTGAATTCCTTTTATTATTATCAAATATATAAAATATTAAAATAATTAGATCCTATAGATTTCATCCATGTAGACAGGTAGACAATGGCTTCGTTGGTTAGGTTTTTCTGGTCCAAGCTTAAATATAAAATCATCAAGGTCTATTTCTCTTGCCGAACACCCACTTTTTATCTAGTGAGCGAAATAGGTTTTGGTAAGACGAATTCTTTTATGTAGATATACATATACATATATATATATATATATATATTATCGTTTAACTTGCTTAACCGATCTGCCATGTTTATTATTTATCTCTAGTTTTAGGGTTATAATATACGAGCAGATAATGTATATGAAACATGCTATTGTGTCTGGATCGGGTATTTACTACGTACAGATTATTAAACGGAGATAATTTTTCTTGGAAAAGTTAAGGTTATAACTTATGAGCACGATGATGCACTAAATTTTCATTTGGATTTGCGCCAGTCCGATCTAGATAGAGATCTTAGGTACCAGAAATAAAGCTCGAGTCTGTCTCCTATGGAGTATTTGTTTCTTAGGGTTTACTATAAGCTATGGTTTCAGTATTCTTATTAGAACCAAAGCACTTAACATGGACGGACACCAAAACCTGGACTTTTATTATATTCCCCCCCCTCCCTTCTAGGTTTTCCAATATCTTCGTAAATTTGGTTTTTATGTTTTATCAGTTAGTAAGCGCGATTAATTAAGAACTGAATAATTAAGGTTAATAACTTCTTTCGAACAAGTTTTTTTGGGTCACTCAAACACGTAGTACGTAGGAAACTCAATAAAGGACAAACATTAACTTTTTTTTAATATTTATCATGTAATTTTAATAATACATTATGTTCTATAAAATATTTCTAACTTGAAAAATCTAAAAAAGATCATATCTACCGGCATGTGTTAGTCCTATTAAATGTACAAAATATTTTGAGGAGAGCCACCCTAATGAGATCTAACAATGCTGAAATCTGATTCAATCAGATAGTTATATGAAAAAAAAATTATATCTAAATTTCATCCCTTACATTGGATTAATGTATAAGAATACACGGAAGTTGAATTTGGAAATTTATGTGAAGTGCTAAAATATTTGTCTAATATATATATATCTATATATGTCAAATATAATATATCATAGCTATGGAATTGTTTGAATATAATATATAGTGGGTTTTGAATAGTGCATCATGCGTACTAACTTGTTTATTTCTTGTTTTGGATCATAGCTATAGAATTGTGACACCACAACTTTTTCCCATTCTCCATAATGAATTACCAAAAAAATGGGCATGGAATTGATGTATGTAGGTATTGGATACACCAAACCCTAGAGTCCATCTCTCAGGGTTCCACTATTGGTCATTCCAATCATAATTAATGGCCTCACATTAGGTTTTCTCTCTGCACAATTCTTTAACCCTAAATAGCACATAGACGAACTCTTCAAATATAGCCGCGGGATCATAAAAATGCAAACCATTTTCAAAGCCAGTCCATGCTATGGGATATGTATCATGGAGATCAGCTTCACATGATCTGTTTGGCTACTTTTGGTAAAGTGAATTATATAAATATTATGTCCTTGAAAAAATAAAGATGCTACCGAGCTTGTTTGGAACAACGTTTCCAAAAACTAAACATACATTCAACAATATTTTTCTACAAAACAAGATAATATCCTCCATATATTTACCTCAACTTACGTAAAAGTACTTATCTACCTCGTTCTCAAATGGGCAGACTAACATTTATCCATAGAGCGTATACATAGAGCCTCCCCAGTAAATAGTAACGTAACGATCTTGTTTGATAATGATGGGTCTTATGAAGTTCATGCATCTTTGATGATAATGATAATGGGGCTTATGCATTATTTTGTATTGTTTCATCAATTCAATAATATCGAACTATATATATTAGGCTTGTTTATTGGAGCGTCTAGAAAAGTCAAACGCACGTTCAACAATTTTTTTTGCAAAACGAGATAATCTCCTTCACATATTTATCTTAACTTACGTAAAAGTACTTCGCTATCACGTTCCCAAACATGCACATTATATAGTCAGGAGAATTTGACGAATATATTATGTAAGCAAAGTGATTTTCTTCTTTGTAACATCGAGTATAATGATGTATGCTTGAGTTTAGCTTTACTGTTGGATATACATGAGAATTACAATTTAATAACTTTTGTAGGTGCTTTAAAAATGATTAGTTGACTGTCACGTTATGTTACGTTTCAAGCATATGTGTTGTACGAAAAGGAAAATTAAATGAGAGGGAGAGAGGGTTTCAATATATAAACATATGAATTCTTGATGCTATAAACGTACTCAAAAAGTGGACAGTAAAGAGTTGGCTAGATTAATAGGATGGTTATAAAAACAGAAACAGTGTGGGATATATTTTTCTTTTAAAAGGAAAAGAAGGATTACCCTCATTTATAACAAATTTTGCTATCTTTTGTCTATTTTGGCAAATGACATTAATTAATGGGGAAGATTATATCTTCTTGTACAAGTCTCACCCATTCACACACCATGCTTGGCGGTTCTGTATACGAGCTTCCTCTCACTTCTTTAACCAAAATGGGCAAACACTATATACTTCCATCAATCCTAAATATAAAATCATCTTTATTTGTAAGGAAATAATATTTTTTTGACAAAGTACAAATATTTTCATAATAGAAAAAATTTTATTCAAAATATTGTCAGACGTTAAATTCGCTGTGAAGGACGAATCCCTCTCCCTTCCACTAGACTCCCACGTTAGTTTAAATGTTGGTAGGGATTAGAAAATTATTTAACTAACTAATTAGATGGATATATAATTTTGTTTGATAAAAAAGATGGATATATAATTGATTGGAAGGAAAATTGGAAAAAAATGTATTTTTTAAACACAAATGTCTTCCTACCTAAAGCATTTATAATCGAAACACTAATAGCTATTAAATGTGAGTAACGGTCGATAAGAATCTGAGCGGTGGTTCATACGCGAGCC
Source organism: Vachellia pachyceras (assembly GCA_025593235.1). NCBI lineage: Eukaryota > Viridiplantae > Streptophyta > Magnoliopsida > Fabales > Fabaceae > Vachellia > Vachellia pachyceras. Next base: position 11,905 of record JANTPZ010084022.1, read on the forward strand.
TAATGATATTTTTGTCCTCTTAATGTCCTGGCGACTGTCATCCCTGGGCCCAATGGGGTATAAGGGTAATTCCACCCTCAACTCCCTGAGTACAGGCACATCACTCTTCCTTATCATTATCATCATTAATTGAAGTTGAGTCAGAAATGGCTCTTTAGAATTGAATAATGAATCCAATACAGGGACAGCTTGGACACGAATCACAAGTTAACTGTCGAGTCGGGCTGGATTTTGACCTGTAAGGCCCAACGAATAGAAAAAGGTTGGGCCCAGTTTGTTAACCACTACGCCAAACGAGACTATGGGTTTGTTTAGAACAACATTTGCAAAAACTAAACGCACGTTCAATAGTTTTTTCTACCCATCGTATGTTGGTTTAATTGGTGAAGGGATTGGGCTAGCACTCTCACCTAAAGGGAGAGAGTTCGATCATGGGAAGTGCCACTTTGTTGTGGCTATAGTCGAGGCGCTTGGGGAGGCATCACTACAACTTAGTGAAGTTGGGTTGACCTACCTGTGTGGCCAGAACTAAAGGGCTTGCTTGACATGCTCCAGTGCCTGTAGGGACAGGCCCCAGTGGATCATGAGTTAGGTGCCTTGCTCTTGGATCCTGGGTAAGCCCAACCCCTTTCCTAAAATTTGTGTATAAAAAATAGTGTTTTTCCGCAAAACGAGATAATCTCCTCCAAATTTTTATATTGACCTATGTTAAAATACTCATATACCGCATTCCCAAATGAGTTCTTTTTCAGTTTTTACAGGAGTTTGTTGAAAACTGCTGAATAGAAAACTGGATGAACAAAGAACCAGAAAACTGGATGAATATTGTACCAAAAAACGAAAAGAGAACTAAATGAACAATTAAGCAAGGCTTGTGGGTGTGCAATTTTTCCTTAATTTCAAGGTTTGAGCATTCAACAGAAACATAGTTCAGTTCCGAGATTATAAAGTAAAAGTAGGTTTGATTTTATGTTGGAAAGCATTAAAAATATGTAACATAAAACCAAGCGCGCACACTGAAGAAAATACAAAGATAGCCTCCCAGGTAGGAAAAACAAACTCCTGAATTGGCGGTTGATGGGTCGCATAGAGCAAGTGGGCTTTTATAATCTGTAAAGAATGTAATTTAACTACCAAGTAAGAACCAATATACTGCTCCAGTCCTTAATATATTCACACTATAAACTAAACCTTATGTTTAGGATTGAAGGTAGTATGTTAGTCTGAACTATATATTAATTGATTCCATAATTGACAAGGCTTGGTAGGATCACTCTTGAAGCCAGACAAGGTCCAGAAAAGATAATAAAGCTAGGAAAATGCACAATTTTATTAACAGGGAACAAATTCATCATATCTAACAACTTCCAGTCACAACACCAGAAAATTAAAAGAAAATGGATAAACAATGGCGAATTAGAATGGTTGGGAACACTTGCTGTACAAGAAGAACATCATCATGAAATAATGAGGGGAATGGCTATGCTTATGCTACCAGTTCTCCTTCACAATCTTTGACTTCTCAAGGATAAACTTCCCTTCCTTGTACTTCTGAGATGCTTCATAAGCTCTTTCATACTTCCAACCCAACACTTCACGGCAATCGCCACAATACACGTCGGCAACATTGTGCAGTCCAGTCAAGAGATGCCTGTCTTCTGTTGGCCCTACCACAATATTCATTGCATGGGAGAACAGAAAAGCTCTGCCATTCCTTCCCTAATTTTAAAATTAAACAAAACAGTATTGGACAATCATACGGGGAAGTTTCTTAGAGGCTTAAAAATGAAAACGCATCTTTAAATCCCGGTAGGAATTGCTGGGATTGCTTCGGTTTTGAAACATGCAGCACCTTATGATCCAAAGAAAACATGTTTTGCAATCTTCATGAAAATTGGATGTATCATTAATTTTCAACACCTAATGGCTAACAACTAATAACAGAGAAAAGAAAGGACAGATCAATTATATAACGCAGCGCTCATATCTTGAGAACATTAAGAAGCAAGATAAATGCGGCATTTATCCCACCACTTCTGAACTGTTTCCTGCAAACAGCTCCGTCACTAACCAGGTCATCATCATAACAGCTATACAATAACAATAATCGTGGCTATCAACGACACCAGACTTCAATAGTCACTTCCTGTTACCAATCATCATCACAAAAGCCCCAATGCCGAACTGTGTGTGATTCTCAATGCCACCAGTCATTGATAGTCACAGTAACTAACATAAGCAGATTTACCACAACCACCGTTACCACTCTATCTATCACTTCCACCGCTACCTATCCAGTATCTATAATTCCATTTCAGTAAAACATAGCGGCACTTTCAACTATTTTTCCAAGCACATAATCACACCGCATAGAACTTGGACTGCAAGATGATAGATTCCAACAACTTGATTAGTCGGATAGTCAGAAGCTCAGTATCATTATGAAACAAATTCTTTAGCATCCTATTCTTCAGGTAAAAATATAGGAACAGACCCGATTTGAATCATAAGACAGCAAACAGAAATCAACTAATAAACTCTCTTCTAATCTTCAATATCTGGTCTGAAACTACTGCGGTGTTCAATGGCTCTAAGAAACAAGCCATATTCAGGTTCAGAAGTGGGCTCTAGACAAGCTACACCACAGATTCTGTGGTGGACATCATTTCCAGAGAATGAACTCAACATTTTTCCAGTCTTGATTGCTGAAATAAACTAGAACCATTCCTATCACGTTACTTCTAACAGTGATCATAAATAACTTTGAACACCAAATTCTGATACCTCTTCACTTATCTGAAAGACGGATTTCAATTTTCAATTTTTTTTGGAATTGAAATGTCAATTCAGTTTAATGAGAACATAATATCATACGTTTGACGTTTCTCAACATCTTGGCTTCAAAAACTCACCAATGATCATCTAATTATATCTAAAATTGGAAAGGGAAAAAACAAATCTTATGCATATTGCTTCATTTGTCATTTTCTTTACTTATTTCTTGATTACTAATTCAAGTTTTAACAAGTGATTGGTCACTTTTAACTATGAATATCACAGAAAACAAGCTTGAAAATGGGATAGAAAAATTACTTTCTTGCCAAAAACATCGTTACTCATAAATGAAGGAAATACTACTGAGAAATTTGATACATATAATTTTTATACAATTTGACAAGAAAGAACATCATGCTTATCTTAAGCGGAATTAGAGCATTATATGTTACGTATATACCTTTTAACCTAACACGTTTATATACAGAAACATAACATTTTGCCGTTGTTGCCTCCGAGATGAGGAGTAATGGAGAGGAATAGAAAATTCCAGAAGTGATATGTTACAACTGGAAGCAGCAACAAAACCAAAACAAGAACATAAAGAAGGGAGAAGTAAATGTGATATGTAAGATGGAGTGACAAACTGATTAAAAATCAGGAAAATTCACATCCGTGAGTACAATCCTTATGAAGAAAAGGGCAGACTAAACAAGGAAAAGATGCCTCACATGAAAAGCCTTGGAGATTATATCGTCGTGGAGTGAAACTTGGTTTCTACAATTGCAGCAACTGTACAACCTTGGACCTATCAGTTCCGCCATTAACTCTCACAAGTTTCCTATCAAACAATTCACAAATATCAAAATCACTGTTATTTAAGAGAACGGATGTTGATCAGATATCGAGTATGGATTACAAATTAGAATCATTGACCAGAACAAGAACCAAGAAAGGGAAAATAATAAATTCTTTACCTACAACAAGCTCAAGGATGATCTAAAAGTCTGCAAAAGCAAGATAGGAAGATAAAAGGGTGTTAGCGTGCAGGATTAGGCTAAAGACGATCGCAAAGTTGAGTACAGATTCCCATTTAAGATATAAAGAGTTTTAAATAGGAAAGGTATATACATGGGATGAGATAAAGACACGGCCGCAACAAGTGTAAACAACACGAACGCTGCCCGGATAGTAAACAACAATGATCGAATAAAATAATAAACACTTCGAGAAAATTTAAAAATAAAAAAAACTACTTGGATTAGAATCCTGTAGCCAAGAAAGCCGAGAAAGATCAGGAAATAAGAGAGGGAGAGGGAGCGGCATTCGTTGACGAATGCAAGTTGCAAGTTAATGGGATCTATGCTGTTGAAAAATAATAACCGAAAAAACCCTACTTTGAATGGTGATTCAAAGTAGAACATAGGTAAACCAATCGTAAATCGAGAAAAGTCCATCACTTCATTGAAGAGTGAATAGAGAAATTCTGCTTTGATTACTTGACCCAACGATAATTAGAAGCATCAGAAACACTAATGAAGAAGTTTCGCTGAATGTAGGAAAGGAGGGCGAGGAAGAAGACGCAGGGGCGAGTTCATATTAGCTTACAGGGTTTACCGACCTGGCAAGTCCGAGAGTGAGTCAGGGCTCTGTTCCATGATTGATGATCAGAGCTACCAAATAAGTTAGAGAAGTCCGTGTGCCCGTGGTTCTTTATAATTATTATTATGGATAGAAACCCACGCGCCTGAACCATGGACATACGAACGCGCGAAAAGGGAAATACGTTACGGAAGCACCTCCCGCGAAGAGGTCTTTCACCGAAGACGCCGAGCGGCTGCGCCAGATCCACCGAAAGACGGTCGACACTATCCACTGATCCCTCTCTGCTAGGGTTTCTCTTCCCCTCTATTAGGGTTTCTTCTCGCGGCGGCGAGTTTGCTTTGTGGGTGGTGCCGGACTGACGATCTCGTCCTCATCCTTGGAGGGCTCCTAGTTTGTTTCGGTTTTGTGTTGCAGTGAGTTTTTGTAGGGCCGTCGATCTTTCCTTTCTGTCGAGGTTTGTGTTTCTTTTCCTCTTGGTGTTTTTGAGTTTGTATCGTTATGGTGGGAGCACTGCAGTTTAAGGATTTAAAGCGACAATCGGAAGGGGGAAATCACAGTGGCAGAGGAGGCAGTCGCTTATGTGTGTGTGATTTCTACCCCGGTGAGAGGACCTCCGATAGCGACCTCCGATGGGTGCCTCCAAGGTTTTGGTCGGCGATGCTTGGGAAGCCCTGCCAAGGACGACTTGCAATCCAGCTCAATGTGGTAGCTGCTGGAGTTTTTGAGGGCCATGTATTTCTTGTCTTCATTCTACTGTTCCCTCCCATTTTCTGGGTCCCTATCAGCAATAAGGTTTGGAAGAGTGGCGAAAATAACTCT
>JANTPZ010084023.1:0-12336 GCA_025593235.1 Vachellia pachyceras
CAACAAAGGCAAGCCAATATCAGGCTGAAGCTTCACTCTTTTGTTCACATGACTCAAAATCTCAAGAACCTGTTGAAAAGACAACATATTGACAACTAAAGGATGTTAGATTTTAAGCCAATCCATTTCACTACCTCAATGAGTCAAGAAAGCAAAAGACTGACACGTAGCTAACATGGTAATTAAACTTGAAACTTTACTCTAATTGAAGCATATTCATACATATTTTACATATGCCTCAACAAATTCTGAGCAATTTTAACATGTTCCAGAAAATTTTCGAGATAACAATAACCCTTAATCAAGATGAAAATCTACAAATTACCAAATTATCTTAATTAGCTAAAATGCATTAAAAAGTTAAGCACTTCCAGAAAGCACATATCAAATTGACAAGAAACTTTGCCATGAGAAGGACATTGTAGGACACAAGGGGATGGAATGTACACAACTCCCCTTGTTTCTAAGTTTACAATTTCTAGAAGGAGAACTGTGCCACATCCTTCTCCCTCAACTCCTAATTTTGCTCCCCTTCAAATTGAGGGGAAGATGAGGCCATTATTGTGCTTTGTTATAATATCCTACAAAACGTATTGTTAGAAGTTTTATAGAAGACATTTAAATTTTAAACTTTTTTCCTTTTCCACTTTTTTAAAATTTTCTCATTAAACGTCCAAACAATGGGAAAGTAACTTTCTTTTCATTCTATCCCTTCCCTCCTCATTACATTCCGAACATTCCATTGCATCTTCTCTAAAACTTGCAAATATAGATTTTAAGGCATTGTCTTAAACTATAATGTTCTGGCACAATCTCACCCTATCTACCCATCCCATCCCAACCCCTAGTACTCCGACCTGACAGTGATTATTTTCTTCAGGGGAAAAAGAACAGGACAATATATTTTCATCTTCCAACCTTGAAAAAGGCGTAATTAGCAGGTATAGCAATATTCCAATCAATACACTAAGCTTAAATTTACTAATAAAAGCAGTACAAGATACAGCATCAGCACCTCATAGTATCCATTCTAATCATCCGTTTGTATGCTCCCAAAACTAGAAAGAAAAGATTAAAACATATCGCAAACTGCCAAGAGCAGCGATCATTCCCGAGCAAAAATGCAATTTCGAAGTTCGACTGAAGCCTACAGCTACATGTCACAAACACATTCAAAAGGTACCTTGGTTCGAACGGCCTGGGCTTGAGACGATAGCGAGGAGATGCAGATAGGAAGGAGCTTGGAAAGCAAAGGTTCGAGTTTGGAATCATCACAAAGAGCCAAACGAGTTAGCATTCGGTCAAGCAGCTCTTCAATCTCAGCATCAGACTTCGCTGCCAGTGCGGATGTTGACATTGACGTTGATGATTCCGCCATGATTTCGTTCCTCTTTCTCTCTCAGCCTATATGCTCTTCTTCGTGTTCAGGTTAGGAAGAGGATGTCCTCAGCTTTTATGCTAGCTTGCTCAAGCTACCGTCTTCCCACAAATTGTCCCTGACTTTTCCCGGAAGAAATATTTAATCTGGATTTACACGTTATATTTATATTGCAATATTTAGAATATTGCTAATGTCAACCAATTTATCTTACAAAGTAATACAATTGTATCTGATCTGATACATGAATTTAACCAAAAAAAAATTACCCTACTAGTCGAAATTACCTAATAAAACCAAATATATGACTTTCATTTATTTATATTTATCATTTTTTTTAAATTAATTTATCTTAAATGTAATATAGTAATACACATAAATAAATATTTTTAAATCTATGCAGCTTTCCTAATCTCTCAAAAATATCAATTAGCTATTATATTAACAATTGGAAGTACTATGAATGATTTTTAACCATAAATATGAAAAGATTCAACAATAAATATCAAGTTTTTTTCTAAAAAAATGAAAATGGACAAAGGCCAAAGTCCAAATGAAAGGAGGTTAGGGACACACTCTGGAATCAAGGAGGTAAGTGCTTAATCGCTCGATTGTAAAAAAAAAAACTGCAGGGCTTAAACGGGTTGGCCATCAACCCTAAAGGACCGACACTTTTAAACTCTCAACATATTAGGGATGTCTCTTTTAGGCATGTTTCCTTTTAAAGAATTTAAAATCACAAGTTTCACCCTTCAATTAAACGGGCTTAATCAGATCAGCTTATTTTTTTATTCTATGCAAGTGGGTAATCTCAAAATTTCAATTAAAGAAGGTAAGGGATCACAAATTTGCTATCTCAATTTGCAAAGGACATCCCACTATGTATCATAGCAAGAGGCGCAAAGCCTATAGGGTTTGAGTATATACTTTGATTCCTACGAGTCCCTGGCCTGCAATAAATTCCATTTAGAAAAGTCTACGATACGAGGGAATAAGTTGCTGCCATTGATTGGTAGATTCCGGAAAATTTATTGAGAGATCCCAAATAAGGAACTTATTTAATGAATAGTCCCAATTTTAAAAATATTTATCAAAAGGTCCCATGACAACATGAGGTGTTGTCAATATAACGCATGATGTTGTCAATGTATAGGACCTGATGCTGTCAATGGGACCTTTTGATAAATATTTTTAAAATTGGGACCATTCATTAAATAAATTCTTTATTTGGGACCTTCCAATAAATTTTCAGTAGAAGTAGTTGAACTCTTCAAAGGAAAATGGACCATCAAAATCCACTCGAAAATGACCCATAACCCATACGACAAATAAGATTATAATCCATGACCATATGTAAACTACACCTTACTTCTATCGCTTTTATAAGATTCTAATTTTTGAAATGATTTGATCCTTTTGTTAAGATTATGTTAAGGATTGTCTCAGTATTAAATGCATTTTTACTTCTAATTATTTATATTCCCTCTCCTTTTCTTTTCCCATACTCTTTCCGACCCATAATATATCCTACTTTAACCAATTCATGGTAATCAAAATGACAATTAAATAATTTAATATGTTCTAAATTAAAATATTTTTTCACTTTTACTCTTAAAAAGGAATGTGCATTGAATGGTCATTAATTGTCAAAATTAAAAATGAGTATTAACTGCATGGACAAACCTAAAAAAGAAGAATTAATTATTCTGCATGGAACTTATATTATACATAAATCTATTATTTAAAAGTGGCTTGTATTATGAGTCGCAAAACATTAACCTTAATCATTTTTTATGATATTTTTCTTTTATAATTTTTCTCCCAACTAATTATTTCTCTTGCCCCCAATGAACAAGGGCATATTTTAAAAAAATTATTTCATACATATTATTCCATTTTCACTAATTTTAACTGATTTTTTAAACTGAATGATTTAATTAAAATGATCTTGTAAAAGGAATACCTATCTTACATATGGCTACCATAGAAAACCACATAATAATATAAAACAGTCAATGGGCCCGTTTGGGAAAGTAGTGGAGAAGTGCTTTCACATAAGCTGAGGTAAATATGTGAAGGAAATTATCTCGATTTACAAAAAAATACTGTTAAATGTACCTTTCGGAGGTAAAAAAGCTTACCTACCCACAATGTATAACAAACGTTGATATATGCCAAAAAAGAAAAGCTACTGCAACTTCTGGTGTATCAATAAAAATATTGCATTAATAATATTATTACACTATTTATTATATATTTTTATCAACATCATTAGTACATATATCTTCTAATAAAGAATGAATCACTCCCTCACCAAGGGGAGAAAAACTCAAACACTTGTATGCCTATTCATTCAGACAAAGAAACAAAACAAATTAAAACAAATCAATAATGCTCTTTCACTCTTAAATGTAAGATCTTTTTTATAGTGCAAATTACACTATAGAAGGTCATACGTTTAAAACTGGACAAGTAATAAAAATAAGGTTAAAATATACTTTTAATCCTTTATATTTGCGTCAGATTTTACTTTAGTCCTTGAAATTTAAAAAGTGCACTTTTAATCCCTCAAACTTAACGCCGTTAATCTCTCTTAACGGAAATTGCCGACTCATCAAACTTAACGATGTTATTTCAAATCGTTTTTCATTTTACACAATTTAAAACATAAAAAATTATTATATTATTAAATTAAAATTAAAATGTGAGCATGTTTTATTAACATTTTATTGCACAATCATCAATTAAATTTGATGAGTCATCAATTTCCGTTAAGAGAAACTAACGACATTAAATTTGAAGGACTGAAAGTGTATTTTTTAAATTTAAATGACTAAAATGAAACATGACGCAAACATAAAGGACTAAAAGTATACTTCAATCTAAAAATAAAAAGGAGGTGTGTGTATATATATAAATACAAGTATATATACATCTCTGATCAAATCAGACAAGAAAACACTTTGCCAGCAGAACAAGAGAAAAATAATTTCCTAGAAAGTTATAAATTTTCCCAGAAGCTGATGATTTATCAGCTTTCTTATTATCTGCATCATCATCGTCACCACCTTCATCTACCTGACGTGGATTGTTGAAGTTAGAAAGAACAATGGTATCTGGTGCTGCATCTTCGTCTCCAGAAATGGGGCTAGCAGGCGGAGGAGAAGAAGAATCTTGTCGTTGAGAAGGAGGAGAATATTCTTTGAGATTCTGAGGCAAGCCTTGCCCATAACTCACGTTGATCTTGAACTGTTGTCCGTTTTTACACTGCTCGCCGTCGTAGTCGCTTGAAGTACGTCATCCCTTCCTTCACCAGCGGCACTGCCACCGTCACCACGTGCGGCTCCGTCGCCGACGGGTCGGAGGCCGACCACTGGACGGTGTCGCTGTCTTGTGCGTCGTCATAGTCGCATTGTTTGTATGTTGTGAAGTTGTATGTTTGGATAACCAAGTGGTTGTTAGGCTTGTTTGCTGTTCATTCTTACGTTTACCGAGATAAAATTCCTCTCACAATTAACAAAATTAACAATAAAATAAGATTATTTTGAATAATGCATGAGGAATGAGTAATCAATTTTAAATATTAAAAGTACATCATTTTATGAAAATTGAAAAATTAATCCAAATCTACCCATAACTTAATTAGTTTTATTCGATAATTTTATTGATAAAAATGTTCAGGTGTTAAAATAATATTAATAAACGAAACAAAATAAATTACATAAACAATAAAATAATAAGACTAATTTTAATAATAAAGCATTTCGGGAGAATAATCAATTAATTCCTTATTATTTGATCCGATAATTTTAAAGAAAAATTGGTGAAAAATATTTTCATACAAAAAGTTTATTAGTATAAAGGATTTAATATGCTTTTATATACAGAAAATATTAGTGTTTTGCAAGATCTCATACACAAGTATATTCAAATTCAAGTCCTTTTACACTAATAAATTTTTTTAATAGGGACTATTTCCCGATTTTTTCTAATTTTAATTTATAAGGGTTATGAAAATTTAGTTTTAAAATGGTATTAAATTAGACAGATGCTATTACATAAAATTTTATAAATTAAATTGAGGATTTTTACAATAAGGATGAATGTGGGACAAAAGTATAAAGATTAAATTCAAATAAAATAAAGGTTAATATAACTATAACAACAGGAGTAATATTCCTATATAAGCTTTTAATAGAAGAAAAGAATAACTTAAAAGAGAATGTTTTCTTCATATGATCACCTAAAGAAAAGAATAATGTAAATTTAAAAAAATGCTGCAACAGTGATCACTTTGGGCATCAGAATCTGAGGGTTGTTTTTCTTTTGTTCCATCGAAGCCACAGAAAGTGATGATCAAACCAGTTTGCCTTTTTTTTTTCTTGGATTCTTCTTAACTTATTATTGTAAGAATAAAAACTGAGTATTTAAGGTTTTGCTTATGAACTTGTTCTGTACATTAATTTTCTAAACGCTTCACTTTCAATTAGATTATGCAACTGATGATTGTGAAAGCCAGAAGAAGCATACTGATCAAGAATTTCCTGTCAGTTTTCTATATTTAAACAGAGATAGCCCTCTTTCGCTTGAAGATGGATCAGATCAAACCACTTCAATTGTAACATTCATAACATAAGAGAATGTGTGTGTGTGTGTGTGTTTATATATATATATATATAACAGAACAAACAGAAAGAGAAGCATCTTCTGGAAACACCAGCAATCAAATTTGCTTCGAATTAGTTACTAACAGTTATATGCAAAAAGACTCAGATACAATCAGTTGAGAAAAGAACCACTTAGGCAACCCAAAACAAAGAACAGAGGAATCGCGGAACTTAGCAGTAACATGTACGAGCTGAGTCAATCAATACACTAGCACTAAGCTCAAATCTTTGTCCAAAAAGACAGACTCACGTCGGAGCCAGACCACAGTCAACAGCAATAACAGAGGAATCATAGAACTTAGCAGCAACCATATATGAGCAGAGTCAATCTTAAATACTAAGTTCAAATAATTGTTCCACACGCACACAAATCAGTGGGAAAAGAACATTGGAGTCAGACAACATTCATCAGCAAGAACAGAGATATTGGAAGTGTGGGAGTTACTTACTGAGGAAATCTCCTAGGCTGAACTGTTTACCAGAGACCCATTTCTGGTAATTCACAGAGGGCTTCTCAAGTTTGTCAAACCAACCCGGAGAGTCACCCACTGTGTAATTCTTGTATGATTTAGCAGATCCCGAGAAACAGAGAGCAACTGCAACAAGAAGAAGAAGACAAGGGAAGGAACAGCTTGATCTTCTGCGTCCCAAGTTTTTTTTCTTGGGATTTTTCTGCGAATGGGTAGATTCAGAAGAAGAAAAAGAAGAAACAGAAGCTGATCTTTCTGACTCAGAAAGGGGAAATGAGAATGTGAGATTGTTATTGTGCCAGGCTGCCAGCAAAGGTATGATCCTCAGAAAGTCCCTCAATTTCCTTGGAATTACTAAAATGGTCAGTGTCTCATGTTAGCTCCTAAATTATTTGTCATAGAGAATCGTAACTGTTAGTTGTTACTTGGAAGTGTTCAATATGATACAGGGAAGAACATAGTTGCCAATTCATAAGTTCATAAAGAGGTATATTGAAAATAAATATAAATATTGAAAATTATTTTAAAAAATATATAAAAGAGATGTTGTATATAAAGTTATGGTACTTCTTAAATTTATGTATTAGATATTTTTAATTAATAATGAATTTTTATATTTTTTATCACTTTTTTGAATATAAAATTTAAAACATTCAATTTAAAAATTATGTACATCAATAATAATAACCCACTTTTATAACTTCTTAAATTTAATTGTTAAAATCTTAACTGACATTAATGTAAATTGAATTTATAATTTATATTGAATGAACAATAACCAAGTAAGAGAGAGTATAAGGAAATTAAGGAGTATGATTAGTGTGTTTAAAAAATATGTGATTTTAACTAATTTAATTAACCTTTTCAATCTAATTAAATAATTAATTAATTACATAAGGATCATAGGAGTGCATTCTTTTTCAATATTGCTTCTATTTAAAATACAAATAAATTTTATTTTATTATAATAAAGTTTATGTGAGTTGGATCTTAACGACCCACTATGATCAAGCATACATCAAAATTCAGAAAACGAATACAAATGTATTTACAGATCTCCCAGTAGTAAGATGACAACATTGATATCGGGATTTGAACTTATAACATCACGTGTTGCGAGCCAATTTCTTATCAATTGGCCAGTGCATAACTTCATATTCAAATATCGTTTATAAAAATACTTATAAATCATTCATTAACGAAATACTCAAATCGATAGTAAAACTTATATTCACAATTATTTAAATTATGAATTAGCAATCGAAATAACAATTGAAATTTTCTTGTAGCTCTTCCACTAAAATGCAAGGCTTGGTGGTGAGGGAAACCAAATTTGAAGGATTGACATTGGGGCAAAGGACAAATTCCATGTGATATAAATAAAAGTGGGAGATTTACTGTGTAATCCCAATTAAGAGAAATATTTAGGAAAAAGTCCCAAAGTTCATAATATTTATCCACAGGTCCCAAGGCACCATTGGGGAATTAATTTCAGAAGGGAAAAGACCATTATGCCCTTGTTGATTGAAAAGGGAAAACAACTGACTTGTCTTCTTCATTTGCGCAGGAAGAGTGGGTTCGACGGAGAACAGGGAAGTGACTCGCTTGAACCGTCTTCCACCTTGTTCTTCCACGGATTTGTTGATGGTTTCTATGAGAACTTGGAAAGAGGAGCTTTGTGGGAACTTGATGGTTTCTATGAGTTTTTGCCCTAAACGCTGGAGAAATTGTGCCGTGCGATTTTACTCTGTATAGCTGGTTTGAAGAAAGGTTTCAGGTGGGTTTAATTATTTTATGTTAATTTATTGTTCTCAACTTTGATGGGCAAACTAGTAACAGCAATATGTAGTATATGGTAACAGTTGAAAGGTATCTGAATAGGTTTTAAATGGTGTGGTATGAAATAAGATGTTGTATGCTCTATTTTTGTGTTATATGTGATGTGTGTCTGGAAAAAATGGTGATGTAATGAAGATGGAGGTGAAAATGGAGGTGTGTGAAGAGTTGGGACGAAATGGTAAAATGTAGCAGATGAGCTTGTCAATAAAGGCGCGACAATTGTCAATATGGCTGCCTAGGTTGTCAATGACAACTATATGACTGCTGGGTTGGTTTTATTGTAGATTGATAGTTGGTCAGTTTTAGTAGAAGTTGGGCCTGAGTGTGTGAGTATTAATGTGATTATCTCTTGGATTTCTTTATAGGTATGTTGCTTGAAGGGTGACCTAGTGAAATGCAAAGTATAAAGTGTGGATATTGTTGAGAAGTGTTTGGGAATGGTAGCATGTGTGCTATGTTTTTGTATTGTTCATGCTCTGTTTCTGATTAAGAATAGACACAGGTGAAGAAGCAATGGTGAGAAGAGCTGGTGGCCGAAGGTGAGAAGGAGTTGTTAATGCAGGTAGTGACAGTTGTTAATATAGCTGGTAAGGTAGTCAATAACAACTTATTATCCTAAGGAAATAAAGTAACAAATTGTTAATGTATGGGGAAAAGACAGCAACAATGTTGTGATGAAGTTTACCTTGACATTTGATACAAGCATATTCGTGGACCTTATAGATGATGAAGGAGTTGACTGAAACGTTGAAGTGTCCTAATATTGTCTTGGCTGATAGTTGATGTGCAAAAATATCTATGACCTGGAAAGTTTATAGCACATTTGAAGAATTTTCCTGATTACTCTAGATACCCACACATAGGATTGGCAATGCGGGCTAGGCGGGCCAACCTGCTACTCAACAGGCTGCATTTTTGAAGCCTGAGCATGCCCGCCAACCCACCAAAAATATATATCTATTTTTGAAATAAATTTCTATTTTTGCCCATTTTTTTAAAAAAATTTCATAGTCATATGATTTTCTTTCCACTCCAATCAATAAATTTTCAATGATAACTTTTTTCAAGTTTTCTAAAAAATATAAGTATTAATGTTTTGTTACTATTTTAAATATAGTATTATAGAAAGTTGATATGATAAAATAAAATATTTTATACTATTTTTAAATGTATTAAGTATTGTTTATCATAAAAAGAATTTAATGTTGATTTTTTCTTTGTAAAAAATAATGAGATGGAAAAAGTATAAAATATATATTAAAAAAGAAAAGAAAAACCCGCCAACCTGCTATAACACGTGGGTTGGCGGGCTAAATGCCAGCCTTAATTAGGCTGCTAGGTTTAACGGGTTGGCAGGTTGGACCCGTGGGCTTGTTCGCCAGTACCCAATCTTACCCATACGAACTAGGTTATAACATAGGATTTGGTTGCATTACATAGCAAGAACAAGTAGATACAAGTAGATAAAGTGTTAATGGAAAAACATACATTTTCCATCGGTTCATTCTCTACTTATAGAGAAGACAAAATAAGTCATTTCTCATAACTATTCGAAATCCACGTTCAATGAAAACAGGAAAATACGTTCACTCCTATAGATTTAAAATTTAATTTTTTTGGAGAATATTATCCCTCTTAACCCTAGATATTTATTTATTATATTTTCTTTCCAAGTTAATAGACGGTGCCTAATCCACTAAGGGTATATTAGTCCATTTTCCAATAGAGCTTTTATCCAAAAAGCAAAAACACCTATGTAATTTTCTTCTTTTTATGATATGACATAACTAATTTTAACCCTAACTTATAGTGGAGGCAAAAAGAAGAAAAACATGATAGCCCACTGTTTTTTTAACTAAGCACACATGTCCTACTTGCGACAATAATGTTTGAGATAATATCTGACATTAAATGAGGATATCTCACCACATCATAAGGAACCAATCTCTTTTGTAAAATCCAATCTTACTCGGTATATCAACCCTCTTTTGATTGTATGAGTTCGTAAGTGAGTTATTTATCAGCCAAGCATTCTATTCTTCTTATGGCTAGATCCAATCTCCCGATCCCTGCGGAAAGGAAAAAGAATTTCACGTTCTTCCTTTCGGGAAGGAAGGATTAGGAAAATCTTATTGATTGCAATTTTCTCCAAACCCTCGGGAAAAGCATGGAAAAAAGGCTCGAATGGTATGATCCTACCGTCACCCCAGAATGAAAGGGGCGATCTCGTAGTTCTTGGTCTGTGAAGATACGTTGTTAGGTGCTCCGTTTTTATTTTTCCAGTAAGGCCGAACCTAAACATGTGCTCGAGAGATAGACTTGATTCCAATTTTCTTCAATTGATGGTTTTAAATTTGATTTTTTCTTTCAGATTTTGATTTATGACTTTGTTGATGACCATATGGATGATGTGTTCCTTTTCCCTCTACTACTGTGAGTTAAATTTTTTTTTTTTGACATTATCCATCTCAGTGTTTCAATCAAAATTTGACGACGTTCGACTTCTTCATGCAAGCCTCGAACTTCTTCTTGTGGTATTTGATTAATCCGACGTCGTAAGAGGCGTCTTTGAAATCTAGAACCAAAGGGTGAAAATAGATTGAGGGGAATCTCCAATTTGTTTGATAATAAAAACGATAATAAATTTATCAAATTCTGGTTGTAGTCGCTATAATGCCTGTTTATCTCTATAATCATGTGATATGTAACTGATTAATACATATAATTAATTTCAACGGTAGATCAACCCTTGATAAAATATACTAATTCTTTTGATCGATTCCAAATTAAATTCTGTTTTCACATAGAAAAGATATCTTAAAAAAGGGTAAATATAGGAAATATCCAGATTCCTCACCCCGATTTACTGAAATTTCATCAACAGATTAAAGACTTGTTTGGATAACCCTTTGGGAGAATAGATACAGAATCCGAGATAAATATGTGAGATGAATTTTGTCTCGGTAAGCATATGAATGGATTTTGGTTGCTCAAACAGGCTAACCAAACAAACCCTAAATTGACATCGGACTATTTGGGACAATTAATTATAGTAAAACTAATAATATTAATATTAATATTTTGATTAATAAGGAATCTCTGATATAATCATCCTATTATTAAATTAATTAATTCAGTTTACATTTAAATCCCGCCAAAAGGATAAGGATATCTTAAAAAAAGATATCGGAAATATCTTTAAAACAAAGGTAAATATCGGAAATATTCAGATTCTCCACGCCTCATCACCCCGATTTACTGAAATTTCATCAATAGATTAAATTGACGTCGTACTATTCCGGAAAATTAATTATAGTAAAAATAATATTATTAATATTAATATTTTAATTAATAAGGAATCTCTAATATAATCATCCTATTATTAAATTAATTAATTCAGTTTAGATTTAAATCCCGCCAAAAGGATAAGGATATACTGATTATCTAAAATTGGCCAAACAAAAAACAGATAGATTACTTTTTCTATATAAACCCTCGAGTCGTAGCAATATTCTCACACTCACTCACTTTCTTCCACCTTCCCTTCTAATCGTTCGTTCTCTCTCGAGTCAATATGGCTTTTGGGAAAATCTTCTTTTCTTTTCTTTGTTTTCTCAGTTTCTTTCTTTGTGTCAGTAATGCTTTAAATGTCTCTCACGATGGAAGGGCTATCATGATTGATGGCGAACGTAGGATCCTTATTTCTGGTTCCATTCACTATCCTAGGAGCACTCCTGAGGTACTTATAATTAATCGTCCTTCTTGATTTTTCTATCTGATATGATACAATACTTTTATCATCATCATTATTAATTATTTCTTGTTAACTAATGAATGGATTTAGCTTACATTATATTATTTATATGTTGCAGATGTGGCCTGATTTGATCCAGAAAGCGAAAGAAGGAGGGCTTAATACGATTGAGACTTATGTGTTTTGGAATGCTCATGAACCAGTTCGTCGTCAATATGACTTTTCTGG
>JANTPZ010084027.1:0-10787 GCA_025593235.1 Vachellia pachyceras
TACAAAGATTATGAGAAAATTAACAGGGAAACAGAAAGATACTTATTAGAAAGTAAACCTTCCAAGCAGTTGGGGGGAATACCCTTCATTTTCTTGAGCAGGGGATCTGATATGAAGCTCCCAATCAGCCATTTGTGGGCTATGACTTGATCTTTTCACCCTCTTACGATGCTGAACACCACAACTATAGACTTCCTTCTCATTCTCAGCAGCCCCTTCCCTATCAGCACTTCCCTCTTCAGGTTCCTCGTCAAAGCTCCTACTACGCTTATCAGGCATATCTCCAAAATCAGAATTCTTTTCAATCCTCCTCTCTGCAGGTTCCCTGTCAGCATTTTTCCAACCATCACGATCTTTTGGTTTCTTGTGGTCTGGCAATATCTTATCTTGCTCTGGAATTTTAACTGATGCATCAACATGCTCTTTCTCATCATTTTGAACTTTTCCAATTCCATTAAATAAGTCCCTCTTGATATGATCCTTTCCTCTCTCTTTTAAACTTTCTTTGTCTTTTGGAAGATCTATATTCTCCCTCTCCAACCTCTGTACGTTCCTATCTTCTTTAGCAGAATCTTTGCTTTCATCTTTAGTAGCTACTTGCGTATTGGTTCTACATTCACTTCTTTGTTTTTTCTTTTCCACACAATCCCAATGCATTACATCCTTTCTTTTTCTATCCTTCTCTTTAGATCTATCTTTACTTTTCAAATCTTTGTTCTCCCCAACAGCTTCACGACTTTCCACGTAATCCTTCCCCTCTGCAGTTGAACCCTCCTTTCCAGACACAAGACGGCCTTTCATATTCCCATGAGATGCATGCTTGGTGTCCAGACCCCCACCGGAAGCATCAGAGTATCTTTTTCCCCTGTGGTGCTCGTTTGATTCTTTCCAATTCAATTGACTACTTGACGCACTGTAACCAGCCTTGTCTATCTTAATATCATGTTTGCAATCACGATGAATATCCCTATCATATCTAACAGCTTTCTTGTCATCTTCTCTACATTTAACATGCACATCCTTCCTCCCTTTGGGGACATCCAATAAAATTGGAACATGCGCATCCTGTTCATTCTTAGCAATCTGAGAATCCTTAGTAAGCTCACCGTGGAACTCATTCTTCTCTGACTTAACATCACAGTTCACAAGCTGGAGATCTCTGCTATCCTTAAAATCCCTTACTTCTAAACTTTTCTCAATACCAACAGGATCATTTAAATGCGAATCGTAGGATGATGATGGCGCCCGATGTACTGAATGAAGAGGCAATTGTCTGTCTGCATCATGAGATTCATAACATGGTGTCTTTGCCACACAGGGGTCATCAACTATTTCAATGAGATATTCATGTGAAGCCAGCCATGACAATTTAGAATAAGTAACAGCATCATCATGAGGATGCTTTGAAGATGACTGAACGGTCTCTTCATGAGATCTCTTATACATACTACTCATAAGGAAAATCAATCCACTCTGCAGAAAGTAGTCACACAGCCAAAATAATACGAATTTTTATAGCTTGCTTGTATATAATAGCTGGTACATATAACATGACAAAACGAATTGTAAAACTAAATGAGGCTAAAATAATTATAATTGCCAAAAAAGCTTCTATGAGTATTCGCTGCCACTCAATAAGAAACACACCAGATTTAATCGCATATGACAGATGATGAACTCGTAGAAACCTATTGAAGCAATTATTAGACACCGCAACTCATTCGTATAGGGGTGCGACGAGTTTTTTTTTTTTGGCCCAAGCGTGTAACAGGGTTTAAATTAAGAGTAGAATGACAATTGAGCAAGATAGTAATAGAATAAATCATAGAACTCAAAATGACCTATTTTCTCCTTGGATCAAGAATATATTGACAAATATCCAACCTCAATGCACCCGCACGAAAATAAGTTGGAGAAACAGGAAAGGAAAGAACCTCTGTATACCGTCAAACCCGATTGAGCTTCTCTGCAAAAGAAGAGGTATAGGGGAAAATTTCGACAAACACATGACAAGGGCCAACCACAAAACCGAGGAACAAACAGCATTATAGAAACAGGATTAAATAGAGTTCCATTGACAGATATCGAAACTCAATGCACCCCTAAGAAATAAGTTGACGAAAGAAAAAGACTATCTCCCTTTCGAGAAAAATAACAACCAATTTAACCTTTCCAACCGAAAAAAGATATGTGCAGAGGAAAAGATTGGCAAAAACAAATGAGAAGAACCACAACCAGACCGAAGAAGCAACAGCATTAAATAAAAAGGAAAAGTTTGTGAATTGAAATACCGTGCGATATCCCAGGAATCACTGATCAAAACACCGGATAGAGCCGAATGAGAATCATTCCCTTCCAAGACTGACAATGACAATGGCAGCACAACAACATAAGCGCACAGGCACAGCAACGTAAGTGCACAGCGAGGAGAGAATCTTAATTATACATTATATGTTTTTTCGAAGACTAACTAATTAGTAGCGAAGTCTTCCCTTTTTTCCCCCAACAAATTATACATTATATGTTTTTAATTAAAAATGTAATGTAACTTATGCACATTTTTATATAGATAGTGTGAGTTATTATAAATTTTATATTTTTTTACTATTTTGATATATGGGAAGTCATTCAGGTCAAAAAAATATATGGAAGGTCATAAATAACGAATATATTATAATATATAATAAAATGGGATAATTAATCTATGGGTCCTTATATTTCCAATAAATTTTTAATCATGTCTTTATAAATTTTTCCCTTTTATATTATCCTTATAGTTTCACATGTTTTAAATTAGGTTCTTGTAATTTTTTTCTTTTTATCATATCATTATAGTTTTACATGATTTTTAATTAGGTTCTAATAGTCTTTTATTCTTTATTCTATAACTAATCATATTTTATGAATAATAAGTCATTGTGATAGTCTTATGTTAATATTCTTATAAATTTTTTAAATAAACATATATATTATTATGTTTCAATCTTTATTTTTATAATTATAAATTTATGTGAAATAATAAATTTTTCTAAAAGTATGATATAATTATAGCTAATTTATAGTTAATTATAATTAAATATTAAATATCTAAATGCTATATTAATTATCTTGCCAAAATTTATAACTACTTATTTAAAAATGAAATTAATTAATTTTAAAGAGTAAAACTAATAAATAAAATTTTAAAAACTACAAAGGAGCTAATTAAACATTAGGTGAAACTATGAAACCTAATTAAAAGAACAAAATTAGAGGGACTTATTTAAAAACACCAGAAACTACACAAGACTAGTAAAAAGATAACATATAGAGATTTGATTAAAAATAGGTTGAAATTATAATGACTCCTGGATTAATTATCCCTAATAGAATTATATATTTTTAAGCACAAATATAAAAGAAGTAGGGTATATTTGGGATGATGTTGGAGAAATACATTCACGTAAATTTAGATAAAACTCCTCTCACGTACTAATATCATAAATTTTAATTTGTAAATCATATTAAAAAATAGTTTTCACCCCTAATATAAATTAATGATATTGTTGGTAGTTCATAAATAATACACACCATTATCGAATTTATTGTATGGATATTATGTGTGTGTGTTCATTGTCGTATTAGCTGGCAAAAGAATTGAGATATTAATATAAATAAATTTAACTAATTAATCATGAATAAAAATGGTAGTTTATTAATTAAATATGTCATATGAAACATTTTTTTCAGCGTTACCCTTATTAAATGACGCATTGAATAAAAGAGAAAAATATAAGGGAAACTCCTTATTCAATCAATCTGAAACGCACAAATTCTAATACAGGTTTACATTTTTATCGAATTTTTAATAAGACTATAGATCTTACTAAGAATTAATGAATGTTGTGAAAAAGACTATAATAACACTGTCATTAAAAATAAAAATTGAATGCATGCGTATGTCAATTATTTAATTACAAATTTTGAAAGACTTTTTACTCTAATGCCAAAGTCCATGGCTATTTGAATTATTGGGATTTCAACTCTAAGAGTATATTATGATAATTTTTATTATAACCCTAACTTTTAGATTGTTATTTTGTTATGTACTTTTGCAAAAGAAATTGCGATGAGAAGTTTCTACACAAATTTTGTTTTAATGAAAATTTGTATATAGTTATTTTTGTTTTGAGTTTCTTACTGTTTAGTTCTGGATTTATACTATTTTATTCTATTGTAATTTATTTTGTCATTGGTATATAAGTGAGAACTAAGCATATGAACATCTTAATAATTATTGTGAGGAAGAAAAATTATCTTGAGTACGCACTTCCAATAAAACTAAGAAATAGAATGAAAGCATGGAGGGAAGAGAAAAAGTTAGCAAGGGTTAGGCCGAAAAATAATGTAGATAAATGGTATATAGGTAAAATCATAAAATTCAAAAATATCAAAAAAAGCCTATATGCTTTATTAAAGATTTGATAAAAATGTAATTTTAAATTTAAATTTATGTATTTTGACTAGATTTATTTAGGAAGATCTCAAAATATAATGAGTTACATTTAAGTATTAATTAAAGGGGTCTAATTGAAAAATTAGCATTAAATATACTATAAGTAACTTATATTGTAAATAAAATCATTTTATTAGAAGTGGCTTATATTATAAATATGAGGGGTAATTTATATTTAAGAATTTACATTATCCTTGCAAAATCGTGTTCAATTAAAGTAAAATAAGGAAAAATTATTAATTTTTTTTGAGGAATTCATTTTATCTTTTCCAATAAAAAACAAGTTAATCTGCCCCAGGCATGTGATTTGACCGACCTCTTTTAATGTGTTATGCTTGTCTAGGAATTCATTTTTTTTAAAGATGAAAGTAAGCAAAGATAAAATAATTTTAAAATCTGTAAAAACCATCTTGAAATTTATAAAATTACTTTAAAAATCGTAACTCCTTTATTCTAATAGATTTTCCATACACGCACATTGCCGTTAGGGAGTAACTTTAGGACACGACAATTTATTGGTTTTTTTTGTATAAACCATCCTGTATTATGGGGTATTTTGGGTTCATTGCCCGTCCCAGACTAATCCGGACCCACGTGAGGAGACCTTATGGTGGTAGCGAGATACCGATGGAACAACCTCTTTAGTATAAACAATTTATTGGTTGATTGCCAAGGTTTTGGCTCCTAAGTTGTATCATAGACCAAAAAAAAAGGAAAGAAAGATCTACCCACATGATTGACAATGTGAGATTACATTATCAATGAATTTGGATTTAGTCTAATTATAAATGGTTTACAATATGATAAATCAATCTCCTTTTTTAACATTAAGTCAAAATTCGAATCTCTGCGAAAGAAATATATGCATTAACACGTACATCGAACATGATAGATACATGTGATTTAAAAAAATGGAGCTTCCAAAATTGTTCTGAAAATTCTTCTTGCCACAATGGTTAATAAACTGCCCCATTTTCTAATAGGAGTCAATTTTTTTTCCCAGTTAATCTCATGCTTTCCTTGTATACTGACTAACTAAAGTCAACAGAGTGGTGCTTGTCAACCCGTGTTTGGGAGAAATGAGTTTACGGATTTCTAAATGGTTTTATTGATTTTCAAAATAATTTTTATGAATTTCGAGATGATTTTATCTCGATTTACTACACCGTTAAGAGAACGAAGTTCCGAAACAAACACAAATTTAACAAGTCCAACCATAGTGTCATCGGCCATAGCAAGAGGCTCTATTACATGAGCCGTATCTATACACGGTATCATTTCATATCTTTGATATAAAAGTTAAATAATTAATCTAAACTTATGTATACAGTTGTTTTCTGACCGTAACTAGATTTATTTGAGAATATGGCAGATAAATACTTTTACGTAATTTGAGATAAATATATGAATGAATTTATTTAATTTTATAAAAAAATACTATTGAATATGTGTTTGGACTCTTTTAAGCTCAGCTAAATTGGCAATTCAAAGGAGCGGAAAACGGCTGTCCTGTATTGTTTGGTGGAGATGCAGATACTACTCTGGATTCACCTACCTAGTATCTATTTATTTCTATATGAAACTGAGTCAGTTTCATGCCTGAGATTACGAATCACTATTGATACCCTGATTCAATCATCGAACGAAAGTGCAGGCGATCAAGGAAAGGAAAGATGCAAGCCATCAATGAGACGTTCTACATCTCGCATGGATCGCCGATGCTGTTGATCGACGAGACGATTCCGGCGAGAGCATTCCTCCAGAAATGGAAGACGGAGGTGTTCCCTCAGAGGCCTTCCGCCATTCTCATAATCTCCGCTCACTGGGACACCGAATTCCCCTCCGTCAACATTGTCCCTCGCAACCACACCATTTACGATTTCTATGGCTTCCCCAAACCCTTGTACCAGGTACTTTCCCATTTCTCCCATTCCAAGCTTCTAGATCTGATTTGGGCGCTTCTAGGGATTAATATTTAATCCTTACGCTTCTGTTTCACCGTAGCCATCGATCTCTGAACCGATACTGTTACATTATGCAGCTGGAATATCCGGCGCCGGCGGCTCCAGATCTGGCGATGAAGGTGAAGGAGCTTCTAGAAGCGTCGGGGGTAGATCGCGTGGACGAAGACAGGACGCGTGGGTTGGACCACGGCGCGTGGGTGCCGCTGATGCTGATGTACCCTGAGGCCGATATTCCGGTGTGCCAGCTGTCAGTTTCAGCGCACAGGGACGGGACGTTTCATTATGAGATGGGAAAGGCGTTGGCTCCTCTAAAGGAAGAAGGAGTTCTGATCATTGGGTCTGGAAGTGCCACCCATAACCTGAGAACAGCCAACCGGAACGCCGTTGCCGATGCTCCTTGGGCTGTTGAATTCGTTTCCTGGTTGAAAGATTCTCTTCTCAACGGAAGGTACTTTCTTTGCTTTCATATTTATTTCATGTCAAGGTCTGCATGCGGTGAACCAGTAAGATTGAATTTAGGCATAGATGAAATTATAAGCCATAAGAATGTGTGATGTAATTTAGATACGAAGAGGTGAACAAGTACGAAGAGAAGGCACCACATGCGAAGATGGCACACCCATGGCCAGAACACTTGTTCCCATTGCACGTAGCCATGGGAGCTGCTGGTGAAAACGCCAAAGCCCAAGTCATTCATGATAGTCTCCGTGGTGGTACCATGTCTTATGCCTCTTTTAGCTTCACATCATCCCATACATCATCCCCACTCTGAAATCTTCTTGTAATAAGGATGAGGAGATTAATTACAGTTCAAAAGATTGTTTTCTTTTTTTAATCGTATTCTTCTTGCAAGATCCTACAGTATCGTGTTTCCTTCATCTTTTATTTCAGTTTGTACACATGGACCTGATCTTATGTAGCAGCCAGACATACAGCTGCAACACACACACACATAATGAAAAGAAGAATGGTAACAATAAAGACATATTTGTGAGTTGCTGAAATATTTCAATTATTTTTTTTTTTGTTATCTAATGTCTCATATATGTTTCTGATTATTTCTCTATCTCCGTAATTCATTATAATAGATATTTGTGGGATCATAATAACAATTGGAATATTTTCACTGGGGAAAGTACGAATGACGTGACACTCCAAGAGTATATAAAGATTT
Organism: Vachellia pachyceras; assembly: GCA_025593235.1. Classification (NCBI taxonomy): domain Eukaryota; kingdom Viridiplantae; phylum Streptophyta; class Magnoliopsida; order Fabales; family Fabaceae; genus Vachellia; species Vachellia pachyceras. The sequence continues at coordinate 7,634 of JANTPZ010084027.1, forward strand.
ATCATCCCTGCTTATTTGTACATTAATTATTATCATTTCATGGGCGTATGTGTTTCCTTTGTAGTGTTCAAATAAAATAATTATAATTTAAATATAGATTACAATAGCTTGAAAAGAAGGATCTTAGCATCAAGGAATCAGAAGTTTTATCTTTGAAGGGGTAAAATCACAGTAGGGAAGAAATCAGAAGTTTTAAACTCAATGTTTTCAACAAGAGATCAAGTAAAAAAAGCTACATTTTTTTATGAGTCTTCTTGTAGCATAGCATTTATGATCCCATTTAGCAATACTTTTGAGAAGTCCAAAAATCCGTTCAATATTGTTTATTCGTAAAACGAGATAATCTCCTTTATATATTTATTTTGACTTATATAAAAATAATTTTCTACCGCGTTTTCAACTGACGCTATAAATTCTTTTTGAGACATGATAACATTCGTTGACTTTTGTTGTTACAAACATAGGGTATTAAAGTATTTACAGAAATACAAGTTTGTCTAGGTTTTTAGCAGAACAAAGTTGAAAACTCATCATGACGTGTTAATTTAATAATTTAAAAAGTTATTAAAATTAACAGTGTAAATAAATAAATAAATTACATACCTTACAAATGTCCTCCATGTAATCTCATCTCCTAAATTGTTGAATATGAAATAAAAAGCAATTGATAAAGAAAATGGCTGTGAAAAATTAAAACACGGGGGGTTAAATTTAAACATTTAAAATCGGGGAAGTTATCTACAACTAACTTACAATTTAGAGGAGTTTTTTAGATTTTAGCCTAATTGTTAAGGCAATTTACAGTGGGGTTGTGGCTACCAACCAAATCTAAGAAGGTTAAAGAATAATTTTAGTCATTTATATTTACGTTAAATTTCACTTTAGTTCTTTAAATTTAAAAAAGTGCACTTTCAGTCTCTCAAACCTAATGCCGTTAGTATCTCTTAACAGAAATTACTGACTCATCAAATTTAATGCTGTTATTTTAAATCTTTTTTTCACAATTTAAAATATTAACTTTATTATATTATTAAATTAAAATTAAAATGTAAGTATGTTTTTTCAACATTTTATTACGCAGTCATCAATTAAATTTGATGAGTCAGCAATTTCCGTTATGAGAGACTAACGGAGTTAAGTTTGAGGGATTGAAAGTGCACTTTTTAAACTTAAATGACTAAAATGAAACCTGACGCAAATATAAAGAATTAAAAGTATACTTTAATCATGTATGGATCTTCAACCTACTTTTAATTATAATTCGATTTGCTCATTATTGCAAAGCAAGGGGTGATGATAACAGCCGTTCTTTATTTTGTTTTGTTATGTATGATTATCATAATCACTTTCAGCGTAATTAATTGTATTTTATTTTACAATAATCAATTTTAATTAACCTAACAATAGTGTAAGCAAAGCAAGCCCGTGAACTCCCCACTCTTCTAATTATATATGTTCTCTTCTTACATTTCAAACCTGCCTACAGAAGACCCTTGCCACTTTCAATGAAGCAGTTCTCCCAAACTCTTTCAATGAAGCAATTAAGTTAAAATCCATTTGTTAAAAACTAAATCAATTTATCAATTTGATTGTGAACTCATCTAAATTTGATTTGACCCATTGATCAATGACACAAGATAAGAACGAGTTTTTCTTACCAACAATCATATAGAAGGAGTTTTAGCTATTTAAATTTGAGGGATTAAATTTAAATCCGTATAAATATAAAAAACACATACGGGAGAAATACTTTCAATTAGATTAAAAAATGTTTAAATTTGACTAAATTAGATAGCCATATCTAAACAACAAAAAGATTTAGTCGCCTTTTTGTATCTATATTTTCAGGTAAAAACAAAGTATCTAAGTGAGTGTTTAGCTAACCATCCAAAAACAATTATGGCAAGCCAAATCATGGTTTGGGGAAGTTTGTCAAACATATAAATATTTTGCAAAACCAATTGTAGTATCAATTCTGGCATACTGAATGACACATAAAGCGCCACGTGTCTTCAGCAGTCAACAAAAACAATTTGGCATGCCCAACACTTCAAGGAGACAACCTTCACAAAAAAAATGTATTTTGAAAATAAAAATTTATTTAAATAATGTTGTAAAAGTGACTTTTAGTACAAAAATGAAAAAAAGAATCTCATTAAATAACACATGTACACACACAAACACCCATATATTAAAAAATGCACAGTAAATGTGTTGATTCAGTTTTATTATATATAAATTGAGCGCCCTTTGTTACTTCACTTGCAAAATTCCTATCCATCCTTTCAATTCCTCTCTCTCTCTCTCTCACTCCCCCAGTTTGTTCTCAAAAGGTCCTATCTATCACAGTCTTGTTAGAAAGTTCTCTTCTGTTTCATGTCAGAGCCATAATCATTTCTAGCATCAAATTCCTTTTTTCTCAATAGTTAATCTAAGGTATATTTTTTCTTATGTTCTAGCTATCTATATAGAGGTTGTTATATTTTTGTTCTGTGTTCTACCATGGACTCTAGCAACTGTCATGTTCAATTATGTAAAAGGCCAAGCCCTTCTTCTTCAGCCATTAATGAAGAGCTTAAAGAACAGAAAAGGATAACAGTAGTAAGTTACAAGGAATGCCTCAAGAACCATGCAGCTTCAATTGGTGGGCATGCGATTGATGGTTGTGGTGAGTTCATTTCTTCAGAAGAAGAAGGCTCATCATCACTTGAAGCTTTCAAGTGCTCAGCCTGCAACTTCCATACAAACTTCCACAGAAAGGAGATCCAATACTGGCTCTGTTTGGAGAGCCCGTTGGGAAAACGGCCGTTGGGAAAAATGACTTTTGAAAATAACTTTTGAGAGAATGAAAAAATTTTATGTTTGGATAAGCCGTTGGTAAAAATGTAGTTATGTTTGGATAAAGGACGAAATGACCTTTTTCCCATCAACGTTTGCGGCGGAGGCGGTGGCCTATATTTTACGGTGTTGGTGATTTATGAACTGAGCTTCAGAATAACGATCGTATATCCTTCCACTTCATTATTAAACTCCACTGTTCTTCTCACCCCAACACTTCCTCCTCCTCCTCCTCCCCTCTCACTTCCCACCCTCTTCTTATGCAACTTGAGCTTTGTTCCAATGGAGGAGGGTTTTGAAACTGGGAAAAATAAAC